>JACN01082980.1:0-11022 GCA_000787155.1 Scartelaos histophorus | reverse complement strand
TCAAGGCTCTTATCACACTCAGCATCAGGCTCGCTGTAATGGGGCCAGTTCAACTTTCCACATTATCATAGCGCCAAGACCTGCTTCGCCAAGGCTAGGGGTCTGGCTCAGACACACAGAGGGGTGGAGGGTGGTGGGGTGGGCTGAAAGAGGGGTGATAGAGGTTTAAAATGGATGCTCGGATTCATCTGAGGAAGTGGAGGAGGTGAGAGCGGCCCACGGAGGAATCTGAATCCACTTGTGCGACTGTTGTTGAAGGCTGGAGCATGGTGACATTGGCTTGCTCCTTGTTGCGTCTACACTCCTCAGTCTTGTTTACCTTCTCACTCCTCACACTTCCTGTTTCTCTCTACATCATGTGAACATGTATTAGATCAGCAGGTCAACAAGAAAGCATCAATACAGGATTTTCTAACTAACTTTGCCTAATCCCATCCTAATGAAGGCCAATATCAAGTTATCCTAAAGAGCCTTTATTACGCTATTTTCTGATCTATGTTATAGTGTTGTTTCCTCATCACAAACATACCTGGAGTTGTGTTTTGTTTCATTCACATGTTTAACACACAAATCCTTAATATTTAGGCCAAGCTGTTTTTCCAAACAACTCTGTTCCACCTTGTGATGTCATGTTGTAAGACAGAGAGTGCTTTACTGTGTTTTTAAACTCCATACAGCATCAGTGGGATCATTTGGACAGTATACATTAATCAACATTTCTGTAAATGTACCAGAATTAGCCATAGAGGCAAGTTTTCATGTGTAGTCCCTGGACAGATTGCAAACATGGGCACCCTAAAAACACAATAAGAATCATACTAAAAGGTCCAGTTGTCCATAACAGTTAAATTAAAAGGCAATGAGAATGCAAACAGAAGCAAACAACCATAACCACAATGTGCACAATGAAAAATAACACACATACACACACACACACACACACACAAGCACACATACAGAAGATACATGCTCAGGTAGGATTACAGCCCTGGAATTCCCAATCAGTATACTGAACAAAAGGTAAAAGGCAGCGGTTAACTTGAAAATGATCATCAAGTTTGAACAGAAGATTTTGATCTTTGCAGCTGTCGACATACAAACAACACATGTGTGAGGATTACTTACACATGTGTGAATAAAACAAATCACCAGGTGTGTTTTTGAGGAAGTAACAGCCTTATGACATATATATGGACAAAGCATCAGCAATTTGTGAACAAAACCCAACTGCACATTATCTTTCATGGGCCATAGAATGTGTATGTGATGACATGATAATGAAGAAGTGAAATGCAATACTCTTCAAATGGGCCTGATCATATAATGTAGTCAGTAATCTTGCATGTCATTCTTGAAGTTATTTCCATATGCTAATTCACAAATATGTCATGCAATTATTCATTTACTGATTGATTGATCTGTATGTATATTAATAAAAAGTTAAAAAAAAATAAAATAAAAGTACATTAAAGAAAGAAAAATTACCATTCAGCACAGCTAATCCAGGGTGTAGCTTTATTAGGCGCATTGGTCACCTGTGTGTCCACATACAAGCCCATTATGGAGGGATGATTGGCAGCTCACTTATCAGCGCTAGAGCCAGAGAGTTTACACAAGCACAAAGCCGGCCACAGCAGTGCATCTGAGCAACACACAAACCCTCACAAACTCACCTTGCACAAAATCACACTGGAACTCATCATTCCCACTACCGGCCTCTGTTGGTCACATTGAGAATTGCATGACAAGAGCAGCAGTACCAGTGTCCCTGCTCTATATGATCGTGCAGACTGGGGCAGGAGCCAGTGGTCTAGACCTACTGCGTGGAGGTGAATCCCCGGAGGACAATCCAACGTCTCCTCTTTCTTCTTCTATTGTTTTGGCTTCAGAATCCTTCTTATCGTCCATTTCCTCCTCCTGCTGTTCTATCTCTTTTCTTCCTGGTCAGCCCGCAGTAAAACCAGAGCTGGCATTAGTATCATAAATATAAAATGTACTAGGAAAGGCTCTTAAGTACAATGTCATCTCTGTTTTACTCAATCTATATCTATATATCTTTTTAATTAAGACATATATTAATATTTATTTTATACTGTAGATCAGCAACAACGTGGTCATATAGAATTTAATATAATGTGGTCGTTTTAGAAAAGGGTATACTGGGTTTCTCTGTCTTACGGCTATGCTATAAAGTGGTTTTCAATATTTGATGTACATTATTTATTATAGTTATAGAATATATGCCAAAAAGTGTTAATGAGACAGGTCTACAAGTACATAACAGAAAACCTTGTAAAACTAGACTAATAACAAACAAGCACAATCAAAAACTATAAATCCCTGAAGGCATAATATTTGGGGAGGAGTATAGACTTGTAGACTGTAGATTTTAATTTGTCTGTTCACTTCACACACTAACAGAAGGAGCAGCAGGGTCAGAGGTCAAGGTGTTAAACGTTCATCCTTTATTCTTACAGAGACAAAGTCACCGCTGAACTCTGAACTCTGCAGCCACACTTTCATAATATGCTCCATGTTGGAATTGAACAAAGGGCTTTAAGCAACAGTTCCGCTGCCGGTAGTGTGTCTGTTGTAAAAGCAGGTCAGGCTGTCTTGTTTGCTCAGGTTAGCTTAACACCCCGGAACAGGGCGCTCGCACAGTAGGAGCAAATGGAAGTCTTATCACTGCCCATGATAGAGGGGGGCCACCATAACACTATAACTTCTATAGCACACACAAGAGGGACATGTCTAGTGCAGTACTGACCAAAGAGCACAACACTGGCAAAAAGAACAAAAGCTCTGGGCTTAAGCACAACCAAATCAAAATCATAATTTGAAAGGATGCAAGTGTAAATTCATACATTTTTGAAGTACCATCATTTCCTCCACAAATAACAAAATATCTTATTTTGCATCAACAACTGCTAACCTTATAGAAACACACTCTGAAATGTGATGTGTGTATTAGTTTGTCAGTTCATATTTCAGTCAATTCTTCTGGATGCGTTTAAATGTGACATCTGAATAATGTCCTATTATTAAAACATAAATTGTAAATCTAAATCGCAGTTGCAATGCTTGTTAGAAAAGACATAGTTATATATTTTCCACAAATTGTTCAGACCTGGGGTACCACAAAGTGGGGTTGTCAAAAGAAAATCAGATAGGAAAAATTATCAAAACTAGAAACTGATTTTTGCCAGTATCAAACCAAAAAAAATCACAAGACATAATTTGACCTTTTCCAAACAGGATTGAATGATCTAGCATTTAGAGTTGACAATTATGCTATATTGTTTAAAAAGAGTATGATCATTTAGAGTATACTGTGCCTGTTACGCAAAATCAAGTTTGAACATTTAGTAAAGTGACAACACTACTATATCAGCCTCAATTCAGAACATTAAATTAAATTACACTTCACATGATCACATCAAGACAACTGCAAAACAGGCTAGATGTGTGCTATCAGATTAGTTGACTGTTTTTTATTCAATTGTTACATTTAGAGCACTGCAACATTTTAAAGGATAAATGATGAACATACACCAGCTTTACACCCAGGATTATACATGTTATCATTTTTAAGACAATAAAAAAGCAATAAAATAAAAAAAACTAATTATTTACTTCCTGTTATGTTTTCAATATGCCAATCTTCATTTAGCATTGCGATATGTTTGCTCATGAGTTTGTTATCAAACAAACAAAATGTTCCAATAGAAACCTATAAAATTTAACACCAGAATCTATGAGAAATATTTATAGAAAATGATTCTACAAAAATACTATTCATATAATATACATTGATATGAATAGGATAACTGTGCCTACTGTGTACTATGCACCAAGGTCAAGCCAAAAAAGTATACTGTACTCATGACTCAGTAACATGTGGAGATAAGATATTTGCGAGGCATGTGTGCAAATGTTTCAGAGAACTTCAGCAACACTGTGCTTCAAGATAAGATAAGATGGACTTTATAGATGCAACAATGAGGACATCTCTTGTTAAAACAGCTAGTATAAGAACAGGATAAAGTACAAAAATCATGAAAGTTTTATGAACTAGTAATCATTAATTTAGTATGAACCTTTATTTTTGGCAAAAGTTAAGTTAAAGGGCTTTTTCTGATCTGTGTTATAATGTTTTTTTCAACACAAACATACCTGGAGTTGAGTTTTGTTTCATTCACACATGTTTAACACATAAACCCTGCATAATAGAGTTCTTTCCTCAAACAGAAAACACTCTGTTTCACCTTGTGATGTCATGTGGTAATACAGGAAGTGCTCACTTGTGTTTTTAAACTCCATCTACCTTCACTAGAATCATTTTGAAAATTTTACCCCTGGAATTGCCAATCTCAACTGAACTAAGGATAAAAAGTAGCTGCTCAATTGAAAAGTACCGCTTCATCATATCACAAGGTGGAACAGAGTATTGTGAGCTTTGGAGATGTAGACAGACTAATAAACCAGGATTACTCAAACATGTGTGAATGATACACAACTCCAGGTATGTCTTTGAGGAGGTAACAATATTATAACAGGATCTAAAGAGTCCATTTTGAGTAATTTAACATAAGACCTGTAATATAAAAATACACTTGCCATTTTCGCGAGAGACTAAATGCTCCAAAACACAGAACTGACTGTTTTAAGCGTATTTGAGCGTATTGTATTTAAAGGGTGACTAACTGCTGCTGGGCCAGAGAGCAGGTCACAGATGGTACATGAGGACACAGAGGAGACGCTGCAGTTACTCAGGTTAAACAGTCTCCATCATCATAATTACCACCAGAGCAAACACAATGCCATTCTCCAGACCAGCTAATGTTTTCCCTGCTCCCTCATCGCAAAAGGGCAAAGGTCAAAGCGCTTACAACGGCACCGCATCGCAGGACCATAACTCACACACACTGCGGTCCCCTGGGTAAATAGCAGGAAGGGGTAATAAGTCATTTACACACGGAGCTCAAATGCAGCTTCCTTTGTAAACCTGACAACTTCCCCTGTTCTCCAGCTTAACACAACACAAGGCGCCCGCATCGCCACATGCACAATACAATATGGATTTATACACACAGCCACACTGATACTGAAGAAAGCAATGCCACAAAGGAACTGCTGTTATCGTTCAACAACAACAATGTAAGAAGTATCATTTTATCTGATTTGCAGTAACTAATCAAGCTATAAGGGTTCACAAGTATTCCCCGTGTGCTTTTCTGGAGTCGAGCTCAGGTTAAATATGTAACAAAGCTGGACCATGGTAATAATGTGATTGATATTGGTAGAGATGCATGGTGTATACAAATGTTCAGTTGCTTAATATGTTTAGGGTTTAAATAAAGTTCAAAGATTAGGTGATTCAAGCATTTGCAATTTTTTTTAAATTGTGCTAGATAAAAAGTGATTCCAGATAGTAAACTTGACCGCATACAGAAAGTGGCATGTAGACGTAGTCAACAATGATAAGCTGGCTGCTGTAACATGTGGAACAGGCATTCTAAAGATTTGAATGTGCTAATTCTGTTTGTAATAAGAAACCAACAATAAAACTGAAGAGTCCAAGTCTTGACAATATCAACTCAGTATTTTCCACTACATGCCTATATACTACTATGTGCTATAGAAATATTGTGTTACTATATGATATATACATGCAGAAACCGCAACTGTTACTGCATGATAGGGAATGTTTCTCCAGTATGTTCAGCTGCTTTCCTTTAACACCTATAGGGCAGGTGTTCAGCTTGTGCATGTCTTGACTTCACACCAACCAACTTTTGACTGTAAATGTGTGAGAAGACTGCAGTTTTATGCAGCTCTTCTCACATATGAAGTTCTCTGATATGCATTTGATATCCAATCTTTCACCATCTGTTTCTCCTGATATCTGTCAGTGGAATCTGCCCAGTGCAAGTCATTCCGCTGATGTGGCTCTTTCCTCCTGCTCTACTCTAATAGAAAACCAAGATTTGAAAAAGCAAAAGAAAAAATCCAACTGATAATCATCGATGAACACTCAAATTTCCCCTACATGTCTGCCGTATCTCTTGCTGCATCTGCAATGAGTAATACGTGGTATTAATTTTAATTAAAATTTATCAATGACAATGCTTGTTAGGGAGGAGAGAGCCCAGAGTGGAGGGAGGGGCCGCAGAGAGAGTGTGAGAGGGAGAAAAGAAATGCATTCACACCTATCATCTAATTATACAACAACATTAATCCCATTAGGCCTGGAACTGATTGCCAGGGTGCGGCCCCACGCTGCTGTTGTTATTGCTGTGCAGCCTGGGCCCCTGCCTGCTCCGGCCTGATAACAACTCCAATCAGACCTGTGATCTGGATCTGCGCCGGAGATCGGCCCCGCGGCTTATCCCAAGTTCACATCGAGCTAAAAGCAGAACAAAGAGAGCACAGCAGCACACACAGAGCTGCACACAGGAGAGAAGCAGAGAAAGAGCACGCACCTCGCACAAACAATGAATTCATCCCACAATAGTGTGGCCATAAAACCATCACGTGACCTGGGCCTTGTCTCACACTGATAAAGAGCTCCACTGGAACACTGTGACCAGACTAGACTAGACCACTACCATAAACCTATAGCTAATAGTTCAAGTAGAGCAGAATCGACTTTCTCTTGTTCCATAATTCTTCAGGAAAAAGTTTGTGCTACAACAATTACCCCTGACACAGACTAAGGCTTTCATAGTTTCACACTGTGTATTTGATGAATCTAAAACAAACACGTATAGTATATTTGACAGTTAAATGTGCATAAAACCACACCTGCATTGTTCAGTAAGTTGGACTATTGTATTTATGTGATAAAGCATGTCTGAAAGCAGCAGGAGGAGGAGGAGTGTCTGAAGAGGTCAATGGGACTTCCTTGTCTGGCCTCTGCAGGCGTCCTGGTTTGCTTTAAGTCGTGGGAGGCAGCTCATTATTCATGCTGACCTCTGAGCTGCACTTCTGAAGTCATAGGACCAACATACACACACACAGACACACACACAGACACACACACACAGAGGCCCTATCAGCCCTGTGCATCTGCAGCGAGCTTATCTCTCTCCCATCAGCAGGCCTCACTATCGGCCCACATCTCTCTGTGAGGGGTGGGGCTCCTCGGCTGCCATTTAAACACATCACATTGCACACTGCTATGCCTGCTGCTGTTTACCTAAGAGCTTATTGTATTTTCCGCACAACTAAATTGCATAGCAGAAATACTTTCATGTATAAAATCAACAAAGCAGTAAGAAAGTTCAAATTACTGCATTTTTGTTAGTGACCCCATATAACTCTTAAAGTGTTTGGAAACTGCCCCAATCAGATAATCACCAAAAAGAATCACATGACAAATCTATTTGATATCTGAAGAGCCTCACCCAACTTTAGGACAACAAAACTGCTGCAGAGACAAGAAACTCCAGGCTGAAGGTAAGTCAGCTTAAAGCAATACCAAACAAACCTAATGTGATCCCTTGAATAGGTAATTGAGATGCTTGTTTTTGCTCTGTATCCACCATAATTGTAATCATCTGTCAGTCACCAACCACTAACAACAACACAGTGTAATTAAAGTGCCCTCCACGCTCCATCTCTTGCTCCATCTAGCCCCCTCCCTCCCTCCTTATCAGCTCTAGCAATCGCCGCCACGTTTTATCAAGTCTCCCATCTCAACCGCCAAAATATAAGCCCGGGAAGCAGCCTCGTGGGCCGCCTGCCGCTATCTCACCATCAAGGAGAGTGCTCTTATCAGGCTGGGAGATCTCCAACTGTTGGAAGGATGACGCACAAAGACACAGACAAATATCTATGTGCTGCACAAATAAACCTTATGCTTCTCCGTGCAGGCCACCAAAAAGCTCTGGACTTCAGCCATTCTTGTAAGACTCTCCACACGTGTACTTCAAGAAGTTCTTTCAGGTCAACCCCAGAGTTTGTTTACGATTTGTATTACTTTTTGTAGTATTAATGTAGTTTTTATTAATGATTATAAGAGAACAATACTGGCTTGTAAATGTATCATTAGATAAGTCTATTTTATTGTGCTGATTTTATTGCAATGCATTACTCATCAAGATTAATAAAGGAGGTAGCAGTTTAGTTTGTATTTTATGACGGCTGTAAAGAAAAAAACAAAAAGTTTTTAGTTTTTTTTTCTTCTGGGTGACTAGTTTGTTTATATGAAAGTAACAGTACAAGAGTAAAAATACCCATTGTGCCGAAAGATGGTGGGCTTATTAGTCCTGACGGTGGTGGTGCCAGACCTACATACCCTTAGCCCCTTATCACTCTTTACTCTCTTCTATCAAAATGTCTGCCAAATCACGAGAGAGTCACAGGGCTGAAGTCTGGTCCAGTCTACAGTGAGTCCTGGTGCCGGGCTGAATGTGAAGGTGGACCAGGAGAGCAGATAAAGGTACCATGACACCCCTGAGACCCCCACATGGACGGACACAGTCAGTTTATCACGTCCAGGTCTGGATCTGCTGCTGCCTGCACCAGAGCTGTCTTAAGGGACTTCACAGCTGATAGGCATAGGCCTCTCTGTGGAAATAGATAGGAACAAACTACACTAAGACAACTATCAATCTAAACTAACTTCTTACCAACAGTGAACTACTTACAGGGTACTTATAGTGTTAATGTTAATGAAAAATATAAAAAGAACAAAATTCACCTCATAGTTTTTATTGGGCTCTGCCTTTTCCCTTTCATTGTCCTTGTATCAAGGAACTGTTACTGGAAGTTGTAAATGAATCATTTAAACTATGTAGGCATAGGTCATAGGTAGAAGCTACTGTCAGTATAATAATCTCTGCAACAGACACATTACACCAGTTATCTGATAATGTATACACGTAAAAATCAAACAATAAATCCAAAAGATGAAATAAAAACATACTAATAACATAAGCCTGTTGCTTAAGGACTAATACTAATACCCTGTCCTTTAGAAAACTCGCTAAAATTGACAATGTAGGCCATGTCTTTACGCAGTTAGTGTGTATGTTGGGCCATATCATTTGACTGTCTCAAAGTTATTAAATACAGTTGGGGTTGAATGGCTGTAGTGATGATCAACCAATGACACCTTACTTTTTTTTTTTACTTTAACTAGACCTATTTATTCGCCCTTTCATTTGGCACTATTAAATATTTCACAAGAGCATAATCTACAGCCTATTTTTTTTTTTATCTCGACCTGCATCTCAGTCTCAAATGGAGCCAGGCTTGACTAGAGACACTAGAATATGAATTGCATGTGATAAAAGAAATCACATTATTCAAGTCTATGTGGCTTAAACTTGAGGTTTGAGAACATGCAGTTGAGCAATCACAGATAACATGTTATTATTATTAACTGAGGGAACAGGCAGCGCAGCGCCGTTTAAGCAAACCCATTGGGACCAACATTCAGAACCACAGACCTGAACAGACACGGGAATTCAGTGCATCACATCATTAATATGCTTCAGCAAAACTTGAACATCAGTCACCCGCGATAAAGCTTCACAGGTTTTATAAACAGGAAGCAGCCGGCACAGAGTCAGCCAAACGCCTAGGCAAGAAAAGGGCTTTTCAAGGCGGCCTATAAGATGCATTATTGAGTTAAAAGGATAGATGAAAAAAGATCCAATTGTGAGCGGCTATCAGCGGGAGTGATCGGCCAGGTCTTATCTGACGCCCCATCAGTGGAAAAGAGAAGTGAAAAGCCACGGGGGAAGGAACGCCACGACGCCGCTGCCTCACACAAAACAAATAAAACACATCCAATTTTCATCTTTATCAGTGCCTACATCGGATCGCTGCTTATCTGTGTTCACATCGCCTTTTTCAGAGAACACTGACGTTTCCACAACAGAATTAAACAGGAAGCCACAGTCACAGCAGCTGTTGCGCCAATGGACACAACGCCAATATGGAAACTTTTGATAAGCTTAAGAATGTTTAGCCTACACAATATAATTATGAATGTGGGATTCAGTGTTTAGTGTAAATAGATCTAGGTCTAGTTAATGGGTTTAAAGTGGGGGTGAGAATGCAAGTAACCTCTAGGTAAAGAAACGGGATAAAAATAACTAAAGTAACAGTTCCAGCCTTAAGACCCTGTTTAGAGATGGAGACACACACCAATAGGCCTATATCAAGTCCAGCTGATGCCACTCCAACATCAGCTTGAACTAAATAAGCCCTAAAGTGACAGCATGGACGCTCACAGCCCGCGGATCTCCCAGAGCGCACAGGAGAAAACGCACGGACACTGGAATCGCCAAACCAAACTGAGCCAAAACTTTGGGTTCTTACGCTTAATCTGCCGGGGTTTGCTTTGCTTCCTGCGGGACATGGCAGCGTCTGTAGCTTCTTTCCGAGCCCGATGAGGACTGACGGGACGGCAGCGGACAGTCCTGACGTCTTCTTCTTCGCCGTTCACTGACACGTCGCGGCGCGGCTCCGTCCACCGAGCAGAGCAAGCCGCATGACCCGCCGCTGCACTCTGGGAATTTGTGCCTCGAACCAGGCGCTTTCTCTGTGCGTGACAAGCCTCTGCGCCGTCCTGGTTAAACAGTCTAGGTCCTACTTCAGAGTCCACTTACTTTGCTCGACCACTTCTCGTAGAAAAAGCGTTCGTACCACTATATTTACGCTGTTCTTTCGCTTGACTCGCCTCAGACCGACGCCAGCGCGGTGGCCAATTGTCTCGGATCAGCGGAATCGCCGGAAAAGTCCGAGCAGTCCGAGTGTCAGCAGGGTCCTAGCGGTGTTCTCTGTCAAGTTTCCCGTATCCGTTCCGCCCCCTCGTCTGGCTGCTCCGCGGATGAACCGGGCACAGTCTCGGTGGAGCTCGAGCGCTTCACTGTCCTCCGTTTACTACACAGCAGCACGCGCGCCGCAGCCACGCCCCTTACGTATGACTCGAGGCAGCGCACTTACTGCCCATTGGCTCGCAGTGAACCTTGAAACAAGCTGGCAAATACTGTACAGAAACAAGTAGCT
>KN496641.1:0-11304 GCA_000787155.1 Scartelaos histophorus | reverse complement strand
ATTTTTTTCTTTTTTTTTTTTTTTTTTTTTTAAGGTATCTTTACTTAAGTACTTTTCAAAGTGGATGTTTTTTATTTTTACTTCACTACATATACATACTACAAATGCATTTAAAGATAAAAAAAAAAAAAATAAGTGCAATGTCCTTTTTTGTTATGTGCAAATATGATTAAAAGTGCTGGGTGCAATCAAATGTGCCGTATGTAATTTAAAGCGTTCCATAGTTTATAGTATACATGTTTTTTTATACATTATTTCTCTATGAATTCTGTCCATATGATGGACAACTATTTTATCAAAATCTTTTCTTTTTATAAAAAGGACTTTCCTCTTATATTAAAGTTTAGATCCACAAACTAACACCATATTTAAGGTTCAACATTTTTGGATATTTCTTTCAAAACTGAGAAAGGAATTATAAAGCCTCAGCCCTCCATCATGAATCACCTATTAGGCTGCAACTCTGACATTTTGTGGTGCCCAACTCAAAGTTTAGATCCAACCAATTTAAAGCACTATGGTAAACATATATGGTGCTGAGGTACTATTACGGCAGCAACTTGAGTTTAATTCAGTCCCTAGACAAATACAATATGGGACATACCTCATTTGCTCCCATTACAGATACTCTGTACTGTGACTGCTCCCCCTATGACGCCCTTGGGCAGTGGATTCAACAAGCGCCAGCCTCCTTCACCACTTACTTATTCATCACAGACGGGTGTGTGGAGACTGGAGCCTTTCCCAGCTGACACACACCAGACTTAAGAGAGAAAGAGGAAGAGAAGGAGAAAGAAAGAAAGAGAGGCCAGCAGACGGGATTAAAGAGGAGACAGACAACCAGGGATCCTTGCCATATAAGACACAAGCTGCAATGTGAGATGTTCCCAAGCTTTAGAACAAATGTGCAGAGGTGGGACCAACACGTTGTTTTGAACGTGCCACATAAGTCTCAAGTCTTTGACCTCAAGTCCGACGCAAGGTCCAAGTCAAAGACGAGCAAGTCCAAGTCGAGTTTTGAGTCACTGGCCCATAAGTCCAAGTCAAGTCCAAGTTACAGCTTTAAAGTCTTTAAACCAAAGTACCAAATATATCTTGGATTTTTGCAATTTATATAAATTTAATCTAAATTGTATTTAAACAGTCATGATATATTTTTATATACCAGTTGTAGAAATGTCAATTTTTTCCTTTTTAAAATATCTTGACAAGATCTTAGTGTGAATCATTATGTTAAGAACCAAAATAATTCAGATTTAAAAGTGCTAAATAACTATTATCTTGTCATGTAGACTGCACTGAAATGGACAGATCATGTTCTCTGTAGTTCCCTTAGTTCCCTCTGTTTTACAGTATTGTACTGCATATTACTGTAGTGTATTGTATATTACGGTATTGTCCTGTAGTGTACTGTAATGTACTGTATTGTACTGTATATTACTGTTGTACATTTGAAGATACAATCTCACAGTACTTCACTTACTTCCAAAGTAACAAACAGAAATGGGGGGACATGTTCCAGTTTGTTCCTTTAAAATTAAGCACTGCATGTATCAACAAGAGAAAAAAACAAGAGAAAAAAGCAGAAGCATCAAGTTTTTCTCAAGTCCAAGTTCCAAGTCACTGACCTTCAAGTCCAAACTGAGCCCCAAGTCTAAGCTCATTTTATCAAATCAAGTCTCAAGTCATAAAAATAGTGACCCAAGTCATGACCTGTAAGTCCCCTCCTCTGCCAAAGTGTTGTCCTTACAAGCATAATGTCACATTCAAGAATTGTTTTTTGGTTTCTTTATTGGGACTGGCATAAGGACTGTCCTGACAGGGTTCAGTATTAGCCCTGCAACACCCAAGTTATAATAATATGGGCCCAGCATCATCATCCAGTATGATTTTCATGAGCAATGTAAAGGCATTCAGTTCAGCATCTGTATGGAAATGACCAGGAAAATGCACATATCATAATTGCAGGGATGTAAACATGAAACTTTATAAATAGTGTTTATTTTGTTTTCCGTATTAAAAACACATTTTTACAGTTTAAATTGAGTCTATTGATACTCCAGATGCCCTTCATTCTCATTGTGCTTGGGAGTCGCACCCCTGCACTCCCTGAATTGGCCAATCTATTACCCAATTTTAATAATCTAAAGATATTATTCACCTGATTAACAAAGCACCTTCATTGAAATCACGCGGAATCCTCAGGTGCTAGTCATTTGAGGCTAGGAAATCTTAATGAGAGTCATTATAAAAAGATGGGAGCATTTTTCCTTTATTAGCCCGCTGCTCCTTTGGGCTCAGACTCATAACACCTCCACCTTGATCCGGAGACCCCCTTCAGCGCGCTTCAACCTCCTGATGGCACTCCTCACTCCTCGCCCCTCCGCGCGCCCCTCGTCTTCATTTTTCTCATCTCTCAGGTTTATGGTCTTTTCCTTATTCCCTCCACCCCTCCCGTTTCCACTTTCCTCCCTTTCTCTCTCCCTCGCTCACCCTCTTCACAGTTTTCTCCGCACCTCTCCTCCAATCACAGCTTTGGATGGGCGGGGCTTCATCCACCAGGAGCGTGTGGACAGCGCTTGTTGAAGAGAGAGGCAGCGTGTTGCAAAGCCAAGACAGCTGCCCCGAAGAGACGCGTATTTTTCTGAACCTTTTGCAGATGAGGATCCAAGCTTTAACCCCAGAGTGATGGAAGGATAAACCAATTCAGAAAAAAAAAGCGCGAGAAGAGTATTTTGGCACTGGCGCAACTGTTCGGTCCGTGCGTAACCACTTGGTACGCAGGTGCATCCGCGTAATTCTGTTTAAAAGCAGTTTGGGAGATCGTCTGGGGATTATTTACGCCTTTGCTTGTCATCCCTCAACCATTTTGTACCTGTAAACTTTATTTCTCCTCCTTTTTCTTTTCTTTTCTTTTTTTTTAGACTGTGCCAGCAGCCGGATTATATTTTAAAGGAAACACAAGCCTATCCGAACTTCACTATCCTCTCCATCTTAATTGCTCTGATGACGGAGACAATGCCTGGATTAACAGCACAGCCTCACGCAGAGGGGAACTGAGCGAAGAGTGAAGGGAGGAGAGTGGAAGTCATTGGCTTCCTTACACCTTTCTACCTTATTTTCTCCGCTTTTTTCTGGATACTCGGACTGCACCGCCAGAGACACGCCGGGAGGATACGCGCCCGGGCTGAGTGGGTGAGTATCATGCTTTTTTTTTTTTTACTTCAAGCAACACACTGTACTGTACTCTGATGCTCAGAGGAGCCAGGGCAGAAGGACTCGGGCTTGGGATGGTCAGTTGCATTGCGTCCAAGTCGTGACGCATGGACCGGGACGCGAGCTCGTTATGTGATCACGTAGCATCAATATTTAAATGGTGCCAAAACTGCATCCGAATATATTTATCTGGCTACACGTGGCTCTTGGGACAGTAATCTCCATGTTTTGGTGTAACAGCAGGCGATGGTGACCAGCCTTATGCCACTGTACATTCCCTGAACTTGAACCTAACTGTGTTCCAAGCTGTAGACTCGCACCGACTCCTGTTTTTTTTTGCGTCTTTCTCGCTCTCTCCATCTGTCCATTCTTCACTGTGAAAAGCCGACGCACCCAGTCATTTCCAAGAGATTCCCTGACCCGCGTAAACGCCACATTCACCCGTCAGATACTTTGTCACGATGGTAATGCGCCTTTTGAGGAGTCATAAGGAAATTCAAATCTTGTATCCGTACTGAGCCACTGCGCGCACGTCGCTGTCACTGACTAAAAAGAGGTCTCCAACATCCGAAAATAACAGGTCTACGCCGTTGGCACCGCGTTTTCAGAAAAGACAGCTTGATCAAAAGGGGCTATTGAGGTAAACTGTGCGCGCTATGTGGCACTGGGTGTACATCTGAAAGACTGAGAGCTCCAGGGCTGTTACTGTGAGTGAGTGAACCGGGCATTATGGCTGACCAGTGCAGGCAGCAGCAGAGAGGGCAGCACTCTTACTTCATCAAGTGTGTGGTGCTACATACTGTGGTCAGAGGGGGCTAAACTGTAAAACATGGATGGTAATTCTCAAAAATCTTATATTATCTGAGTAAACATGAATAGATTTACATTATTGAGGGTTTTTTTTAACTGCATCTCAATTTATATTTGATTAATCATTTAGAGCAATAACATCTTTCTCACACTTTACATTTAGGAATATTCTCTTAAAATTAAAAAGGCTGAATAAAATAAAGTAATTCAACTTCTTATATCACAAACTATCACTTACGTAGATATGCTGCTGTAAACTAGACTCCAACACATGATAGTAATGTTTAAAATTACTTTAAATATACTACAAAATAGATGCTCAAATGGGAGTTTCATCCACAGATCCCAAGGTGGCTAGTTTGAATCCCTCTTAAAATAAAGATCCGTGGTAGGGCGGCCAGATCCCTGGGCCTACAGCTTGGCAGTGCAATTCTAGGTCCCGCAGATGAACGCCGTTGTTGTATCCTTGGGCAAGACATGTAATCCGCCTTGCCCGAGTGTCCGTGTATGCAGGTTCATAGATGCAAAAGTGCTTTGAGCGGCTTGAAGGTAGAAAATGTGACCGTTTACCCTTTTTAGCACACTGGATCACACTGGCTGATTTTGTTAGGACTCATATTCATAGGTTAAAGGTGGTTTAAGTTACGCAGGAGACTTTTTCAAATGAGCAACTCCATTTGACTGAGCTTGGACCTGGCACAATCTGCCCTGAAAAAGAAATAAGACCACCATTTGTGCATCATGCCAGTCTTTTTTCTCTGCAGTGTCACAGCGTTACCTAAGTGAGAGATCAAACTCCAGAGTTAGCAGTACTCCGGCAGCATAGTGTAGATACAAACATCTGAGGGGCAGTAAACATTGATCTGAGGAGCAGGTTTATGGATGAGAACAGAGTTTATTGCTTCATGACTTCATTTTTAAAATACAGACAGACCACTGGGGGCAACACACTCAAGAAATATACAGACTATACCGTGCTGTACAAGGCACTATCCTAAAACCTTCCCTTAACAAATTATGTATGACATATCACGTGTAACATATTACTCTTGCGTGCTCAACTTAGGACACTATATATGTGATTATATATGTGATTATACATGTGATTCAATGTTTTGAGTTATGTTGAACTTTGAATAATACATTTTACCTTTTTTTTTTTTTTTTTTTTTTTTTTTTTTACCTTTTTTAAACCTTTTTTTTTTTTTTTTTTTTTTTTCTGTAGAGCTACATTTATAAAGAAAATGACGTGGACTTACTCTTGTTGGAAGTGGCAAGAAACTGATTTACCGCAAGCATTAGATGGTGCACAGTTTAGGGCTGTAATCGACAACATTTCTCTCCATTATTATCCCAATAAAGTAAATAGTCAACAAAACTGAATACTTACAACCCTCCTACAGTTAACTGCCAATCAAAGATTAACCAGTAATTGTGCACACAAGTTATATCCAAAGATATGTGCATGTGAGGAATCTAATTTGGATTATTCACCCTGGTAATTCTGCAGTCCGCTGGGGAACACTTAGAAAGTGGTGCTGCAGGTTGGAGACCCCTGTCCTATACAATTTCTAATAAAATGGTAGTTACAGTGAATTCAACCCAAAATGTCATCTGTATAAAAGGCCCAAACTTAGCCCAAACTTTCCCTCCCTCAAATTGAAGCATCCCTCAAAGAAAAGTTTCAAACACAACAACTTCAGATCTATATTGCAAAAAATAAATATTAGTTGATTTGTTTTATTTCTTTAGCTTGAATTGTTGGACGAGACTTTTTATACCAGAAATGAGGTTTCTTGTGAATGTCAAACTACAGATTACATATTCAATATTCAATAGTTGTAGTTGTTAACTACACTAACCTAACCATTATTTTTAGCATTTTTCTTAGTTTTATTCTGCTTCTCCAAACGTAGCCTCCCTTTTATCAGCTTATTTTAGTTGCATACACATGTCAGGTAAACATCAGCACACAGATACCAAGGCTAAACAGCACAATAGCGTTTTTAAGAATGAATAATGTATAATAAAGGACCCCTGACCTTTTCATTGTACGTGGGTTTGTTTGATTCAATGGTGTCAGAACACAGTTGTTATCGTGCCTCATCAGCTCAGTTCATGTATGTAGATATGATTCTGCTTGGAGTGAATAGTCTTCACAAAAGACATGGGCACAATATGACTGTGCCCTTCAAACTCAAAGCACAGGAAGAGGTATTGAAAGTGCAGCTTTTCTCACTATAACAGAGAGCTTTAGGTTCATCGTGGTTCACTCTGTTTTGCTTTGTGAGTGTGAAAGCAGCTCTGTCGATGGGCTATTGAGATGTTTTTCACTGTGATGTGTCCCTGTGCTATTATGTGTATTATAGGTGACCAAAATGGGCCACAATATGTCACAATTTAATCTAAATTGGAATTTGAGTGGATGCAATTATGAAATCACAGCATTTCTATTATTCTTATATGTCCCTGCAAATAACCACATTTGATCATGTTTTTTGGCATTTAGTAATACATTTAATAGTAATACATTATAGTAATAGTAATACGTGTTCACATATATAGGAAATAATTCTACATTTTGCACCCTGTAAACGTCAATATTAATGTAAAACTTAAAGTGATTTTTCTTCGTTCTCTAATTTTGACTTAATTTGGTGGGATTATAACAATTGTAATTAGAAATTATAGTTTTAGATAAATTAAGAAACAATTTTTGAAGAAAAGTGAAAAAAATATGTTGAAAATTGCAGGTAGTAGAGAGTTCTAAACGCATCATGATTTATCCAAAAGTTATCTACAATTTACACATAAGAAACACATTTTTTCTGATACTTTACATTAATTCTACAAAATAAAGGTGATTTTCTTATATTTGTATTTGTCAGATAATAATATTGTGCACATTAGAGGAGTTTTCTTGCAGGTAGCAGCTATGAGGCACAATTTCCAAACAGGATATACAATTTTAAACCTGAAAGAACACCTCATTTGGCAAAGGAATGTGAATGTTTTTGTAAAAATCTTAAACATAATGAGTAGTTTAACTTGTCATAGGCACTTTAGAAACACATAGAGATGGATGCATGACTTCCAGTTCAAAACAGCAGAAGTGATGCGGTGCTGCTGGCCCTCTTCAGAATGGCGTTTCACCCTAACAAGCAGCAGGCTTGTCTTTGTACATTTTCTATTCTCTCTACTCTTCATTTTTCACTGTCGGAGTGTGTTGTGGAGACCCCCTTTCTTCTTCGTACACGTATAAAGTGTGCAGGCAGCCCACATGTATTGATTGACATGTATGCCTCTTTTATGTTAAGGCTTATGTAGCTGTGAAAAATCTTTAAGCAATGTTACCGGTGCATGGGGAGCGTTATTTGGCATGTAGAGCTGGAGTAAATGATTATTGATTCATGTGGTCGGACTGTAGCTTTGGAGCGAGCGCAGATGGTTTACTCAGAGCGATTATGACGATACTCTTATCAAAAGAACATCAGCATTTCTGTCAGAGCCCCAGTCAAAGTCAGCCTCTCGTGTGCTCTGTGCTGTGCTTTCAAATGGGGTCAGTGTACACAAAAAACACTATGTAAAAGTGACATCATCATGCGTGAAGCTACAGACTTTCAATCTTCAAAGGTCAAGGCAATTCTACTATTATATTCTTCTCTTTACCACATATTGTTCAAAACCTATTAGTTATTCCTCCTCAAAAAACGATGAAATATGCAAAGAGCAGTCCACCAATAACATCAGAACATGGGGTTCAACTTCAGGCTCTTTAAAGATGACATTTTGAGGACATTTGATCGTTCAAAGGGCATAGTATAAGCATTGTTAATTGCTCTGCCAACGGAGCAAATTTGCCATCATTCTGAAATCCATGGGCAGGGCTGAATAAAGGTGGACAAAGTGGACATGTATTCCAATGTTCCTGTTTAACATTGTGATTGGGGTGTGCAAAAATATAATTATATCAATATATTGTTATACTAAATTTGGTCATATAGTATTATCATGAACTGCTGTATCAATATATCACCATGAGTATTTTTTTGGTATAATTTAGCTTTTCTTTTTTGAAGACTGAAACTTGACCATACAATACATTTGACACATTCACTTCTTTGATTAAAGTAGATGTCAATGATATGACGCCTGTTCAGTTGCAATTTCTTCAGTTAAAAACCTTCAAATTTCATAGAATTCATCACATACCTGTAGTACCTCTGGCCCAAATATTTTTTTCAGAAATCATTACTTATTCTGGATGTTTTTTGTACATTTAACATGTCATGCCACATGACATGTTCAAATGTCATGTGGTGTGACGGTCCACCCTCAACTGCTGATTTTTAAACTTATTTAAAACTACTCTTAATCTAATCAAATGTATTTTCTTTCTTTTTTGGCATATTTTCTGAAGTGTTTTGTAGTTCCACATGAAATTTCAGCTTTCTTGAGTAGATATTTTCCCCTTAATTTTCAAACAAATATTGTATGAGTGTGTGCATTTTTTCAAATATCAATATCATGTTCATATTACTCAGAACTTAATTAATCCCAACCATGTTTTAAAAAAAATATAACTATTTTAAGGTTATTCTCAGTCACATCACATGACATATATTAAGGTTGTAGCCAATTAATGTACATAAAAAACAATAAAAATGCTTAATATAAGTGTTAAACATAGATTTCTGCAGAACTGACATTGTAAATACTTGAAAAGGTTCAATAGAAACAACATTTTTAAATTTGCCTGTTGAAAATTCTTATGTCATTGACCCATTATCTTTGCACAAGTTAAACACTAATAACTATTACTGCTAAAATGCATTCTACAGCAATATATCACAGAAAATCAGGTGAACTATGTCAGTTAGCTCTATGTCAGTTATCAGATTTAAAACACATGTAGATTCATTAGTATTTGAAAGGAGCCTGAACTATTTACTGCTTAGAGGAATCTGCCCTTCACTTGCTGAGGTAATGTTATGACCCGTATGGTCCAACGACACCAATTTTGCAGGTTGTGTTTTGTCCTTGGCCTTGCACGATAAATTAAATGGCTGCATGCGGGAGGGCATCTGCAGCAAAATTATTATTAGTTTACAAATTACTTCACTGCTGGTGGTTGTGATGTCTCCAAGTATCTATTTTACCACGTTTATTTAATACAACCTTTTAGCTCTTCAACAAGTAATCCGAGAATAAGCCCACTCCCAATACACTTAACTGTCTTTTCACTGACTCTATTAAGACCGTTTTTGAGCACCATCGCGTCCATTGTGCCAGCCATCCAAAACATCACCGCCAAAGGAATAAAACCACGCGACGTCCCAATACCCAGGCCGGTGGCGCAACAGCGGTACTCTGCAGCTCTGCCCTGCCCCTAGTGGCCAATCTGTGCTATGTTCGGTGCGTTTTGAGGGGAAAAAGGGGAACAGTGGAGCATTGGAAGCGAGCTACATGAAACGCAGTTAAAGGCTCTCTCTTCTCGGTCTTTGTGGCCCAGTATCCCTTTGCTTTTGTACTTCAAAGCCTGCAGCCTCTCTCTGCAGCAGTAGCGTAGAGTTAGCGGGGAATTGTCATAGGGGAGTGCACGGATGCTCCATTGTTTACTATATGAGCGTGGATTCAGAGGAGCTGGCAAAGTCAGAGAGCCGGTGACATTTGAATCGCGACAGGCGGTGGAGAGCGCGCTGAGCATGTGGTGGGTGTAGCTAATACTGTTTTTACTAGCACACAGTGAAAACAGACTATTTTTAATCCACGGGGGATTTTAATTCTGGATCCAAATGTTCTTACAGCAGAACAGTGCGTGCAAATCCCTGTCTAAAGCATCAATCATTCACATATGGCTGCAAAAATATACGTTCACGAAGTGTAAATTTATCTGAATGTGTAAAAATATTCGCAAAGAAGTGGTAGTGGTAGTCTTGGTAGTAGCTGTAGCGTTAGTGTTAGTAGTAATAATAGTAGTAATAGTAGTAGTGTTGAGTATTGGTCTTAAAATATAAGTTTTAACTCGCTCTTAATGATACCGGTGATTTAAAATATGTAACTCCTATAACTGTAAGTCTCGATGAGCTTCATTTGACTGGAACTGAACACTATGGGTAACATTAGTAGTAGTAGTAGTAGTAGTAGTAGTAGTAGTAGTAGTAGTAGTAGTAGTAGTAGTAGTAGTAGTAGTAGTAGTAAGGGTTGGAATCTTTACTAGAAGTCGGGAATAAAGTTTTACAAAGATGCCAAAGAAGAATTTAAAATCATTACTTGCTCTTTTCAGCTGCACTAAACCGAATTAGTGATAGTAGTAATAGTAGTAGTGTTGAGTATTGGTCTTATAAGTTTTAACTCACTCTAAATGATCCTGGTGATTTAAAATATGTAACTTGACGCCAAATTGGCTCCTATAACTGTTAGTCTCGATGAGCTTCATTTGACTGGAACTGAACACTATGGGTAACGTCAGTCGTAGTAGTAGTAGTAGTAGTACTAAGGGTCGGAGTTCACTTAAGGAATCTTTACTAGAAGTCGGGAATAAAGTTTTACAAAGAGGCCAAAGAAGAATTTAAAATCATTACTTGCTCTTTTCAGCTGCACTAAACCGAACTATGACATCCGAGCTCTGTCTGTGATTCGAGGATCTGTAACATCAAAATGCGTTTAAAGACAGTTTGATTTTGTGCATACTAAAGTCAGACTTTCCTGACTTCAATGCATCTTTGATTCAAATCCACCGGGTTTTCTTCTTTGCAGTGGTGCTTCCAATTTATTTGACACATTATGGCTTGCATTACAATTAGCTAAATGCTGGATATGGGGAAATGTGCGGAGGACTCGACTCTAACCAGCGGCATGAGGACCCGTTCTGAAAAAATATGATTTAGTCATTCTGTTTATTAACCAAACAAAAACACAATGGCTAAGAAAAATCAAAATGAAACGGATGAGATGGAAAAATATTGGGTGCCTTTTATTAAATTAAGTGTCAGGGTTGGCACTTTAACCCCTAAGAGCAATGATGGTTTCATTCTTAACTTTCCTGATATATGTGACCTTTAAATTTTAAATTAAGACACATATTTCATATTATTTTCCATTTTCATATCTAAGATTTATCTGTTGAAATCTAACAATAAGAATCTCAGTGTATTTATCTCCTCCCTTCAAACAGGTTTAATGCAGTTAAAACTTAAGAAGCTACTTGTATGATTGGAAAAAAATATATTTACTGTCTTCAGAGTGTTTTATTTCTTTTTTCTTATTTTTAATTTT
>JACN01092712.1:0-48213 GCA_000787155.1 Scartelaos histophorus | reverse complement strand
CCTAGTGTCCAGGACCTGGACCCCTCCCTCCTTCATGTCCTGGATTAATCTGTCCTCGTCCTGTTAGATCAGTAGTTTCCTTCTGCCAATATCTTTGGCCTACAGATTTACAACCTTATTGGCAGTGGATACGTCCTGGCCATCTACGCCTGTCTGTCCTTGGGAGTGGGTCTCTCCTTCACTGTGGTTCTCCTCGAGGTTTCTCAGTTTTTTTCCAACTTTTTTTTTTTTTCTAAGGACAGGAGATGCTGAGACAGTTTGCCATTTGCCTGCTTGTTGTTGAACATTCTGTATTTTTGAATTATGAATTATCTGTATTTTTGAATTATTAATTATTATTATAAATCATATATTTAAAAAAAATTAACAGTTGATGTCCATTTGTATTTGTACTATTTGTGTGAAATGTAGTGTATGTGTGAAGCGCAATATTTAATTAAAAAAGAAAGAAAGGAAAGAAAGAAAGAGAAGAAAGAAAAAAGAAGGGAAGATGACGCTTTGGTTGTACATTTGTTTTGTTCATCAGAGTGACTGCGTGGGCGGGAATTTTCCATCAGCCGCTGCTACGCCAGAGCGCACGGTGGTGCTGTGGGGTCTCAAACCAAGCGCACCCAGAGGAGCTGCGCTACAAATAGGAAGACATTTGGCGCGGTTAGAGTCGTGAGAGTGGAGCTGAGGACACGACGGAGTTCATTCTTGGTTAAGTAACTCTTGGTCGCGGGACCGGGGGGCACAAGCACGTTTTAGCCGCTTTCTGGCCTGTGTAGACGGGACGGTGTGGATCGCAAAGGCGTCTGTCCGACTCACGCTGTCGGTTTGCCGTCTTTAGAGCTTGCCCGGCGCAGGCTTAGACGGAAATACTTACAAAATGCCTCCCATTGAAAATGACAGCGGTAAAACTGAGCTCAAGACTCGGATACAGCAGCTTATTGACTCCAATCAAGTGTTAGTGTTCAGTAAAAGCTACTGTCCTTATTGTATTAAGGTAAGAGTTTGTTCTTTGGGGAAGGGGCCTAGTTAACCGGGTCCTCTCCGGGCTCTTAATGCTTGCCTCGGCCTGTATTCCCAAACTCTACTCTCTAATACGTTAATATAACTTATTGTTTCCTCCACGTCTTAATCTTTGAGCAACGGGTTAAGTTTAAACTGATATTTTGTTTGCCCAGGTAAAAGACCTTTTCAAGGAGCTCCAAGTGGAATGCAATGTGATAGAGTTGGATCAAATTGGTAAGGGCCAAGAGATTACTTTTAAACTGGTTACATTACTGAAGGATGGGTTGGATTATGAAACTTTACTCAAAATTTTAAAAAAAATCGGCCGTAATTGCCAACATGTGATGTCCATATAACATAACCTAGCGTAATATGTCGACAATTACAGATTCAATTGTGGGCACATTTGTTTATTTGCAAACGATGCATTAAACGGGCCTGTATTTTGTGGCTCTGTGCACCCACATCTGTAGATACGCTTATATTCCAAATACTATTTTCGGCGCCTTACGGGCCTATTGTGCCTTTATTTACCAAAGTACTACGGGCAAATGAAAACTGCTGAGTCACTCCGTGAAGACTGATGCTACCAGAAAAGTCTGCTGTTATCATTTTTGATATGAGTGCTCTGCATACATTTTACTGTTTAACGTTATGATTATATTAAAATGATAAATACTATTTCCTCCTAACTGTAAAGATCTCCCTGTATTTGCAGATTTATGGCAGTATGACAAATTTCCTCTTTTGTAGAAGTTGCAACACTAGTGTGGTTTTTAACACTTAATGCGGTGTCTAAATTTGTTCATAATTTTCTCACTTCAGTTTGGTTCTCGTTTTGTGAGTTATGGTATATTCTGCTTTTTTCAGAGGATGGGACCAATTATCAGGAGATGCTGCTTGAAATGACTGGGCAAAGAACAGTTCCTAATGTCTTTATCAACAAGACTCACCTTGGTGGATGTGATAAAACCATGAAGGTAAGAAATCCTATTTATAACTTTTTTTCTTAACGTTTTATCTCTTTTTTAGTGTAATTGATTCACAGTTTGCTGTCTAAAATGCATTTAATGTAAAGGAAAATGCTTTGCGTCTAAGATATGGTAGTTAAAGTGTAGTCTAATCTTGTGTCATAGTCTGTGGTCATCCCCTGTTGCATAATTTACCTTGCATATGTTTTCAGGCCCATATGGATGGCAGCTTACAACAGCTCCTCAGTGTAGAAAGCGAAAAGTATGACTATGACTTGATTGTAATTGGAGGAGGGTCAGGAGGACTGGCGTGTTCAAAGGTAGGAAATTAGGTGCAATGTCACATTTTCGACTGTTCAATGTCTACTGCTTGTACGTGTTGTATACACATTTGCAATATTGTGGTTATGTTGTGTGTGTTTTTGTTTTTGCTCATTAGGAAGCTGCTAAACTTGGGAAGAAAGTAATGGTACTAGATTATGTTGTCCCCACACCAAAAGGAACAACATGGGGTAAGATACCAGTAAACTTGAGGCTTTACTGGTCAGTTTATTATCTAATATAGTTTGCTTTTGTTCACAGGTCTTGGTGGCACATGCGTTAATGTGGGTTGCATTCCCAAAAAACTAATGCACCAGTCGGCTCTACTGGCGACTGCTATGCGAGATGCTCGCAAGTTTGGCTGGGAGTTTGATGAGACAGGTCAGGAAATAAGAGTACTATAATAGTCTGAAAACGGGCTTGTGGTATAGTTTGCTTGCTAATGTGACTCTGCTTTATTTATTTTTAGTGAAACACAACTGGGACACTATGAGATCTGCAGTGAACGACTACATTGGCTCATTGAACTGGGGCTACAGGGTGGCACTGAGGGACAAAAATGTCAACTATGTCAATGCATATGCAGAGTTTGTTGAACCACACAAAATTAAGGTACTGCTAAAATGCTTTATCACATCTATAATTCATCAATATTTAGGATTTTTAAACTGTTTATTTTAACATCTGGCCTGTTTTTCAACAGGCAACAAACAAACGAGGTAAGGAGACATTTTACACTTCTGCCAAGTTTGTGTTGGCAACCGGTGAGAGGCCCCGCTATCTTGGTATCCCTGGAGACAAGGAGTACTGCATAACCAGGTGAGTGCAGTGTTGGGCTTTGAGTGTGCAGTACTTATTTTTATGATCTTGGGTTCTTGCAGAAAATAATTCTCTCAATGTCCAACAAGGAATTTAACACCATTAAATATCTGTTTACTTTCTATTTGACTCTGTCTGCTGTCCATCTGCTCTACAGTGATGACCTATTCTACCTACCGTACTGCCCGGGTAAGACCCTAGTCATTGGGGCATCCTATGTAGCACTGGAGTGTGGAGGGTTTCTGGCTGGTTTGGGCCTTGATGTCACAGTAATGGTGAGGTCCATATTGCTCAGAGGATTTGACCAAGAAATGGCCAACCGTGCTGGAGATTACATGGAGGAACATGGAGTGAAGTTCCTCCGCAAATATGTCCCAACAAAGGTACTCACTCTTCCATATTTCTACGATTGAATTTGCAATACATTAAATGCAAATGAATTCAGACTGGATTACACGAGTCCAAAAATAAGATTGTTGCCCTCTGAGAGATGAGTTGTTTGACTTTTTTTTTTTTTTTATCCACAGACTATTTCGGGTTAGGGTTAGGGTTACCCTAACCCTAACCCTATTTCGGGTTCACAGGTTATTTCCGTTATTAAGAATTATGAATAATGCATCATATTTCAGTATGAAACAGATTTTTCATACAACTGTTAATGCATATCTTAATATTTACAGACACTGGGGAGGCTTCATAGTTTATGTGTAAGAAAATTAGCCCGATAACCCAAGTGTGGAGCATTTTTGACCAGCTCCGAAAAGCAAGGCTCACAACCTGGTCTTTCACTGAGCCTAAACACAGAAGTCCAGGCTTTTTCCTTTTTTGTTTTGTTTGATATAAAATCTCACCATATGATTTGGGTTTAGATTGTCAATCTAAACCCAAACCTAGTTCAAACTCAACAAGAGGCAGCAAAATTATACAATATGGCTGTGATTCTTGCTTGCTGTAGTGTTCTGGTGGATAAGACTGGTAAATGGACCTTATAGTCTGAAACAACCTCTACTAATGCACTAGCATTTTAAACCAATTGCAATTTGTTACTCATTGTTATGGATGTAGTTACTACATGTATCAATGAAGACTGCTTAAATGTAAAGGACATTAGTGGCATTGTTTATGGTTTAAGGAACTCTTATGCTGGGCTGTTTTTCTATAATGGCATCTCAGAACATTATACACAAGCGCTGCACTGGTATTGTCTCATTGACATGGCTGCACCTGTGTGTGTCAGATCGAGGAGCTGGAAGCAGGCACTCCCGGCAGGCTGAAGGTGACAGCGAAGTCCACAGAGACGGAAGAGATCATCGAGGGAGAATACAACACCGTATGTAACGACATTTACCACCGTCCATATCTTTAGTCAGCAGAAAACAAAAGAACTTTGTAACTTGTGTCGGGTAGGGACAGTGCATGTTAATGAGCAAACATGACATTCAACACACCGGATTGGAAGCTGGGCTAACTAGTTTGTTGTACTGCTAACAAACTCTCATTCATACACCACGTACCTTTTTTCCAGTGTGTGCATTGAAGTGTCTTGCTCGAACAACCATGTGTACTAATCTGTGCTCTTACCACTGAACCACTACCTTTTCCTTCCATACCCTGCTTAGCTTATGAAATCAGTTAAGGTTGGGCTCACCTGACAAGCCAGAACCACACTCTTTGATAAAACTTTACGAAGATGAGTGGATGTGGCGCCGTATCCTGTCTACCCCCATTTCAGAGGACGTGATTTACAGGCAGATTAACCAATCAGATGTATGGTCTGTTCATGTCTGAAATAAACGGCTCCTTACATGTAAAAATTAGGAAATTAGCAGCTGTAGTTAGATCGTCTCAAGTTGGGAGGAAGGCTTTTCTCACTTTTAATGTCTGGTTCCAGTCCCTTCTGGATTCTAACTGAATGTAGAAGGGATTGGCTGGTCAGGTAAAGATCAGGCTTTCTCATGCACTGGTACAGTTATCCACCAGCCCAAAATTTCCTTGTTCTGACCTATGCGTACTGTAGTCTTCGCAGACAAGACAGTCCACCTGTTTTTCATGTTACCTACATTGATGTAGTGGATGAGTGAGTGGTTATTTGTACGACTGTACAATTTTGGTATAAAGTCTGCTTTCCATTTGTCTTGCGATTTAGATTTTTGATACATGTTTTAAGAGGAAGATTCCGTTCAGAGGAGCATTAATTACTGCCTCTCAAAATGTTGCACAATGAATTCAAGTGCAATAACAGTAATAATCGTTATTGTACATGAATTTGTTTTTTTTTTTTTCCATACTCAGAACTTTTTTTTTTTTCTTAAAGGTCTTGATAGCTGTGGGTCGAGACGCATGCACTGACAAGATTGGTCTGGACAAGGCTGGGGTCAAAGTCAACCCTAAGTAAGTGCTCTTTATTGTTGCATGAGCTAAACATTGGCTATGTTTACATGCACACCAAATGTCTGTTGTCTTACAGGTCCAAAAATTTAATTATCTCATTTGAAGTGTGCATCCAACCAGCAAAGTGTTCTGTGCAGACATTGAAGTCATGGTGACTTGGCATTATCTCTCTAGAGAGCATAGAGAGTGTAGGGGCGTGGGTTTTGTTAGTGACAAAGCACTGGAGCTTGTGCTGTTCAGGTGTTTTGCATAGCTTTACTAACTGGTCATTAAATCTGTTTTGTGTTAAATAATATCAATGGAATGTTTATAGTTTTAAGATTATTAAGGCCTTTTATTGTGAGTGACTGACTTGAAGACTTGAGGGATTAAGACTGCTTGAGGCCAGCTTTGAGACCTTCCTGGTCATATGCTTCAGTCCCATGACCAGGGAAGTCAAAGTTGACCCTACAATCACTGTAATAGTGCAAGGGGCTGTTCGCCCTGGTTTGTATGAGAGATTTTTAGAGACAAATTTAGTCATTATTTGTAACCCAAAACACAATGCACAAACACAACAATATTTGAAGCTATTGGCTTTGTGCACAAACATCTGAAAAGACTAAAGACTGTGTTCCCTGGTGACACTTTCACCTCATTTGTAAAGTCTTTAACGTATTGTCATTGATATCCACCTGCATCTCCATTTGCACAACGCAATCTGTCAGTTAGTGATTTTTAACTCAACTTGGCATAAACCCCTTAGAGATATCATGAGGGCTGAAAAGACTGCTGTACTGTTCCAGTGGTCAGAACAAGCCTGGTGTCATTGTGCACAAAGCAAATCGATAAGCAGCTGTTCTTTTTTTTTTTAGAAATGGAAAAATTCCAGTGAATGATGAGGAGCAGACCAATGTCCCACACATTTATGCCATTGGTGACATTTTGGAGGGTAAATGGGAGCTGACTCCTGTGGCCATCCAAGCTGGGAAGCTGCTGGCACGCCGCTTGTATGGGGGAGCCACACTTAAGGTACATTTGTTGAAAGGAGAAGTACAGTTCATTTTAATCAAGTATTATTGGAGCATATTAAGTTGGATATGATGACGTGTATAACAAATATTTAACCATCTGTATTGTGTCTAACGGCTCAGACTTAATTAATACATAAAATACACAGTGATCTGTGCACATAAAAGTGAAGTGAAAAATGCTCTAAAATGGCCTTCAGGATCTTCATCAGTTTCTTCAGTTTATAGTTCTTGTCACCCAATATGAACATACAGTTAATATATGTAAAGTGATCTGTTCAGATTAAATGAATTGTGTGTATATATAATATCATATAATATATAATATAATATAATTAAATTTATATCTATAGATATAGATATAGGTATAGATATAGATATAGCGATAGATAGAGAGATAGAGAGAGATAGATAGATAGATATAATTTTATATTTTAAATACATATTTTTATATATAATTTTGTATACTAAGAATAAAAATTTTGGAATTGATTTCCTTCTATCCAGTGTGACTATGTGAATGTCCCCACCACTGTCTTTACCCCATTGGAATATGGCTGCTGCGGACTGTCAGAGGAGAAGGCCATTGAGCTCTACGGTCAGGAAAATTTGGAGGTAATGTGGTGGACATATCTTGGACTATGAACTTTTTTCTGGGTGGAGCTGTCCAAGAAGCAGGGTTGGGCGTGTCTTGCCTAACCACTATGAGTGATACACAACAATTCTCATACTAGACTGGCTCACTCTTGTGTGACTAAAGAAATGTTCTTTGTTTTAATTTACTGGAGAACTGGATACCTGGTAACTTGTGTCACCTAACTGCTTGTGTGCAGATCTACCACAGTCTGTTCTGGCCTCTTGAGTTCACTGTGCCTGGAAGGGATAACAATAAATGCTACGCCAAGATCATTTGCAATAAACTGGACAATGTAAGGCTTTCTTGACTAAATTTAGACCAGGTGTTTGCCCGTGCCCAAACAATGTTATTCTCTCCTTTTTTCCACAGGAGAGAGTAATCGGCTTTCACTACATGGGTCCAAATGCTGGAGAGGTGACCCAGGGCTTTGGTGCAGCTATGAAATGTGGAGCGACCAAAGAGCAGCTGGATGTCACCATTGGTATCCACCCCACCTGTGCTGAGGTAAATTTGTCAATGACCCTAAATACATTTTGGGTTTAATCCAAAGACCGTATAAAGAATTGGACTAAGGCAGTATGATGTCACCATAGTGTTCGGCTCCAGTAAAATGAAGTTCAGTTATAGCTGTGAATTTGGAGCCAAGCCCATGTTGGGAATAGGAATGTTTTGTTAAAAAGGACTAAATAAAAACACCATAATCTCGTAGAGTAGGTTAATACAAACATTTTAATATTTATACCTCTTTTTTCCAATTGGGAAAAAGTGTTGATGTAGCCAGAACACTTTATTTTGAATACAACAGCTAGCAAGTTAGGTAGTAGTTGGTAAAGGTTTAAACTGTTTTGTTTTGTGTGTGTGCTTTTTGAAATATTCTAATATGTAAAAATGAACTTTTTAACAGCTTTGACATTTCGGTTATCTCCCTACTCATGATCAGTAAAACTGCTCTGTAATCAGATGCCAGGATGGTTCTGATGTTAATGATGTGTTCTGTTCCCCGTAGATCTTCACTACAATGGAGGTGACCAAGAGCTCTGGTGGAGACATCACTCAGGCGGGCTGCTGAGGTTAAACCCTGCTTGTTTAGCTTGCTGCTCTTATGTTTTACTATTTAGCTACCTCGTCAACCGCTAGAGCTCAGTTTACTTGCCTCAGGTTGCTCAGTTTACATTGCAGCTTTTCTCAGGACAAACAGAGCACCATGGTCAGTTTTGACATGTTGTGTGTTGGCTCAGAGCTTAGAGGTAGGCACAAGAGCAGCAGCTGAACAGCGGGGTTACTTCGCTTAAGTCTTCAGGCTTTGTAAGATTGGTCTTTTCAGAGGAGCACTATACATATATGTGTATGGGAGCTGTTTGACATTTTAGCTCGTAACCCAAATTACTGCGGTGAGCTAGGATTGATGCACCACTGAAAGAGGCACATCTGTGGCCTAAACCCTACGTCCAATCCCCAACTTAAAACACTTTTCTACCCCTTAGACTCATTTCATAGATTACCTTAAGTAAGCCTTATAGCCATAGGTACATGGAGAAACAAAAGATGGTTTAAATCTGCTTTGTACAAACATGTTTGCAGTGTAGAAAGCTAATTATTCATATTTATCTGTGGAGGTTTTCTGCCTTAAAAGTGAAGCTGCAGATTTGACCAAAGTCTTGTCAAAGTAGGTGGGTGATTTATTTCAGAAGGTCTGTCTCATTCTCTTGATGTAAAGATGAATAATCTGTGCTAAATGTTTAAAAAAATATATATATATTTTCAAACATTTTTACTCAAATAATTTAATGCTGCTTGATGTTCTTACTCAATTTCAGCAATATTTATGCTGCATTTATGCCTGCAGAGAACAGTATTCTGACTGCTGTCTTTGAGTGACACTAGTCAGTGGTAAATTATACTTGTTCATGTCAAACCACTGTAGAGTTAATTCCTCCTAAGACCTAATAAATTTGCATTTACCCATAAATATTTGTCTCTGACTTTTTAATGTTATGGTTCTTGACCATTATGGTGTCATTGTGTCTTTTGGCAAGTCTTTCACCCGTCTGGTGCCCTGTGGCTGCATACACTGTTGAATGAATGGTAGAATGGGCGGTTCCTTGATGTAAAGCACTTGAAGGTGGAAAAGCAGTATATCATTTTTTTGCTTTTCCCAAGACGACTACTCTAGTAACCGACCTTTCCAAATGGCAAACTGGGAATGCAACTTAAACATGTCCAAAACAAATACAGGTCGCTTTTTTTTTGCTGATTGTGTCTTTGATCTAGGGCCCTTCATAATGCCTATTTTTATTCATTGGCTGTGTATTTGGTTTGGTATTGCAATCCAATTACAGTACATCAAACCGATCTATTAAAGTGCTCTATCTATGGCATAATGTGTGGGGAGATCCAACTGGTGGTGAGATCAATGGGGCCAGGACTGGTGTGAAGCCTTTGTTGCATCCATTCATCTGCATGTTAAGCACAGGCACCTGCATTGGCCATAACCATAACAACACAGCCTTTGAATTTTATTTAGTGTCTCAAACTGTTATAAAGTGATTTTATTATTTTAGGGCTTATGCTATTGGGTAACTATTAATAACTGCCTGTGCCTTTTCTTTGAGTTATTAACGATAAAATGTTTTAAGGGTGGGAAGAAAAACCTATGAAGAGGAGTAATCTGTGGTTGACATTCCAGGAACAAATTTAAGCACAATTGCAACATTTCTACACAAGGAAATGATGGCAACAAAGAGAACGTTTTTCAAAGTACCTTCCTCTTTGAAGGTGCTTGGTTACAGTCGGTGTGTGTTGGAAAGTCCTAAGTCTTCCCTGTCTCACAATGACTTGCACACTGGTCAACAAGCCCAGGGTGAAATCCATTGTCGTGCAACCGATCTGCATTAAAACTGCTGCTCTGTAATAATGACCACAAATGACAAATCATTAACCTTTCAGTCTAAGTAGGCTATCTCCTCACTGTTCACCTATATATGAAGCAATATGGGGGAGTAGTTATTGATTATGTTTATATTCATTATCCTACATGGAAAAAAAAAGAGTTGTTTATTATTATTATTATTATTAAGCTTCCAGTATGGCCTTATTCTCCCAAAAGGTGTGTAGTACAATTACTCATCACACCCATCACACTTCTGTTGAAAATATCAGACCTTGGACCCTGTCGCCCTCTAGTGGTAATCTCTTTAGGCAAATCTCCTTAGGTAAATCGGAGATTGGCCAGGCTTGTCTGGGCTCCGGAAAACATACTTTAATACCAATCTATAAAACATATCATAGGAAGAATATCACCAATTCACCTAACTGTAGTTTTTTTATAGGCGAAGCTGACGTTGACGGTATAGGGGACTCTGGCATGAATAAAGGCACAATGTTTGCCAGAAAAATTGTAAAAAGTTTAAGAAATAGGCCTATTGATATTACTTACTCGAACAGTTTAAGTTATAGATAAGCTTATATAAATAGTGCACATAGTATCACGTGAGTACACAACAAGATCCCTAGACGTCTTTAGCAGCCAACAGCAGTATTGACATCTGTCGGCCTCAGGGGGGCGGTCTTGTGTAACGCCTTTTAAAATGTGGTCAGTTTTTCCCTTGAGAGAGACCTGTTTTCAAATTCAAGGAACCGTATGCAAGATTATGACTTTTTAAATTGCATTAGTATTGCCTTTTTGTGTCCTTAGGTACAAATATGTTCAAATCAAATATAGTGCTTAGGGGCTAATAACTGCAATGCTGAATTATTCTTAATTACAAAAAAAGTTTGTTTTTTTTGCTTGTTTAAACCTAAAATGCCTAAAATGTTTTAATCATTAGTATACCTAAACCCCAGCATATTCAGCCAATTATAACCACTCCAGTTTGGGTTGCTTTGTATGTCCTGTACATGTGAAAGAATTGACAAATAAAGGCCATTCGTGCAGTGCTAGTGCAGCCTCTGCAGCTCAGACAGAGGAAAACTTGTGTTTCCTCTATGCAGCTCAAGGCACAGTGGCAGCCCAGGTTAAATTGTGATTATATCTTTTTAGAAACCATATTCTTTCTGTTCAGTTAAGTTTCTGTTCCTTATTTGTTCAGTTTGGAGTTTTTCCAGTTGAGGCTGGACTTTGGATTTTTGGCACTGGAGTTTGGCTCAGTGATAAAGATTATGTTGGTCCCAAAAAAACAGCATTGCACTAGAATCATTTTTCCTGGCTGATGTCTTACGATATCTCAGGGATTGGGTGTGCTCTTCATTTGTACGCAACAGTGATGACTTGTGTTTGACATACTTTTTTAATTGTTTCCAGTCCATCCGTTTTTTATTGAGAGTTGTAAACAAGTGTATAATTCTGAGTAGTCTTCAAAGAGTCATATATATATGAATACAAGAATAATTATAACTTAATGGAATAGTTGTAATACATCTCACAAAAAACAGTTAATTCTCATTATTTGATTTGTTGCATTACCAACATAAAGATATGTGTAACCTAAAAAAGTCGTGTTCATTTGATATATTTTATGAAATTTTAAAACTATTTATAATACTACTTACTTTGTTAAAAAAAGTCAGGCTCTAAGATCAAAAAGTTAAAGTTTGCCATGCATGATTGTGAGCCTATGTCATAAGGAATTATGTATTAATGTAACTCTATTGCAACACTTCATTTCCCCATAATGAAGACAATACAGGACGTACTGTAAATTGTAGGTTCTCTAAATCAGTGCTGACTTTGTTTGTTTTCACAGTATGCAGTTAGCAGCTCACAGTGACCTTTGTCCAGGTATGAGCTGCTCTGATTGGCTGACCGGTGTGGGAATGTGCACTGACCCCTGAAGCTGACAGTTACCCATCATGCCCCTGTCAGACAGTAAACAGTGACAGGCTTCACACCATGTTGCCATGAGACATGGAGTTTGATCAGACTCGTGCCGCCGAACCTGCCTTGACTTCTCTCAGGCTCTCATCCATTCAGGAATGTGGGGAGGTCAAAGTTCAAAGGCAATTTAGTTGGCAGTCTTCCTTATTGCTCTAATTAGCTAAACAGGGGTGCGTGTGCTAAAATAGTGCATGTGCAAGCTCCTGACTGTGGACCCCCTCTGGTTCTGACAGTTCAGCTTAGAGGCAGCCTATCACATGTCAGCTTATGTGCAGTCATGTGCTCCTCTTGCACCCTCATTGGCATGCTGTAACAGGACACTTTGACCAAAACTATAGCTACTGCTCACAGTGAGAGGCAGGCCCCAGTGTACAGGGGTGCAAAAGGGTGCAATGCAACATCAGTTAAAAGTGTTCACCCTCATTCACCCTCATTTCAGGTACCTATGGTACCTACCATTAGGTACCTAATGGTACTTGTTATGTTTGCACCCCTCTGAAACTCTCCTGGTGTTCTGGAGAGTTCCCCCCAGCACAGAGAAACATCACATAGGTTCCTCTAAAAGTAATGCTTAAAACCCTAAATTTAAATAATAGCTTGAAATATGCATGTTTTTGTTAAGTGTTATTTTGTTATGAACAGTGTTTGCATTGACAGGTTAAAATAATGTCGAAATATTGGGTTGCTTAATCAATCTGTGTCCCACATGAGATACTGAAGTATCGCACAAGCTTTCACAGCTGCTCCAAAGAGGGAGACTTATTGTAGGGTAATAACTCTAATGGGAGTCACCAAAAATTTAGATTTTCAGCAAAGATGTGATTGTATTCCCAATGTAAAACTCACTTTTTATATAGGGTATGTGGGGGGAGAAAAGGCCATAATCTAAATAGTTTTGAAGATTCAGGGACCAGTGCCTGAATCTCTGTGCAAGACGATGATGAAACTTGAACCATCTAAGTCCGTCTTGACTTTTCAGTTTACTGAGTGATGGAGTTTAATAAGTGTTACTGGGATAAGTTTACTGGATACATGTATATTTCTTGAGTTCATTTTTTTAACCATTAATTCTTTTTGTGTGGGTATGTGCGTGTGTGTATATATATATGGGCATAGACTGTATATATATTCTTTATACAGTGATGTCCGTTTTTTATTTTGAAAAGCGGACGCTGTGTCGCTCAGTCTGGACCATGGACTATTGAAGCATCAGTGAATCCACGCTGAACTGTGAAAGGGTTAAAGAGCTCAGCTGCCTCAGTCCTGGGAGCCGCTGCTGGGGCTGAACCCCCCTTTACACAAACACACTGATTTCTGCTGGGTCTTCTCTCAGTAATGCTGCCTCTGCCTCTCGGTCTTCACCATCGCACGGACTATATTCAGTAACGCAAAGATCCCGGGCGCACGGAGCTCCATACGCGCCGTCCGTCCTCCGTCAGTCCGCGGTTAGTGTCCTCCAGACTGGACATGCCAGGATGTACGGGTCGATGAGAAGCAGCGGAGGAGGCGATCAGCGACCAGGCTCCAGGCTTTTATCCGTGATAAAGTAAACTGAAACCGGGGTCCTTTCGCATGAAACAGGAGAAGGTTCGGGCTGGGCTTCCTCCACTGGTTTCTAAAGACTCACCATGAGAAAACCCAAAGTGATCCGGATAATTTTTGCTTTGAGCCTGGGGTGTTTTGTTATGGTTATCGTCTATTTTAACAGCAATCTCAAACCAGGTGAGTGATAAGGCTTTAGTTTACAGCCACCTATATCAATACATTTTACTAAATAAACCACAAATAAGAACAGTGGGCCCAAATCAGACCACTAGGTAACTCACCATTGTGAACAAGGCAAGCCTACCTCAAAACCTTTGTCTCCCCTCTGGTCTTGAACAGATGCAGTGATTTCTGCCTTTACCTGCCCCAAAACCTTTGAGTGTACTCATGATTTATTACAAACCTTGCCCTAATGTGTGTCAGTTTGCCTTGCATTTCAACTAGGCTATACTATATTATTATATTCAATGCAAGATACCAGTTTCTTGCATGCTGCACACTAAATTTAAAGTGTGTGTTTTTTGTTTTTTTTTTGTTTTGTTTTGTTTTTTTCCCCTATTGGCCATTTCAGTCAGTCCTGCCCTTAAAGTATTTCTCACAGATATCAGATCAGGAACTATTTCATCACTAAGCCCATTACAGCCATGTTTCCGGTCTGTGCTACGTGGAGAAGCTGCAGCTGGTCCGAAGGGCTGGCTCAGTAAAGATCTGTTTCCAGCGCTGCCACATACAATGGTCTCTTTCACCTCACTTACTGCCATATGATGGAGCAGAGGAATCTTAAATAGTATCCTCTGAAGGTCATGAAGGCAGGTTTTCTTAGCACTGGGGTATAAATATATAAAAATATGCATGCCATGGACGAGTATCTGTGCCTCTTTATGTGCTCCTTTATGTGCTTTAAGTTTTACTGGGGCGAGCAGGAAGAGCACAGGTGGAGTGAACGACACTGTCCAGCTCTTTGATGGGCCCTCATGAAGAGTTATTATATACACCTGTGCACTGTCTGTAGGCCTGAAGCCCTGCAGCGATATGTGTACTCTACTGTGTACTCTGCTGTGTACTCTACTGTGTACTCTGCTGTGTACTCTGCTGCGTACTCTGCTGCGTACTCTGCTGCGTACTCTGTTGCGTACTCTGCTGCGTACTCTGTTGCGTACTCTACTGTGTACTCTACTGTGTACTCTGCTGCGTACTCTGCTGCATACTCTACTGTGTACTCTGCTGCGTACTCCTCTCTGTACTTTGACAAACACATAGGGATAAGTTATGCTGATATCTTTTTAGCATTATGGAGGTTCATTTCAGTGTTCACTTATGTCTCTTGTATCATCCTGTGTGTTCAGTCCGAGTCTCAGGCTTCTTCTAAAGACTGTCCACTCTCACTCTACCACCGTTGAACTGTCAGCAGTCAGACCTGCTCATGTTCAACTGTGCCAAGGGCTGCCCTGTTTCTCTGTGTCTCTGTTCATTGTCTTTTTGGACAGAAATGTTAGGCACAGCCAGTGACCAAAGGGCTACAAATTTGGGAACCACATGACTCCAAAATGTAAGAGTTGAAGAATGAGGAAGTTAGTCATATGAGAGGAGCTCGGGGTAAAGTCACTGCTCCTCCACATTGCCAAGAGCTTGCTGGCTTGACGTGATGCAGTCCAGTTAACTTTTCATCTTACTGTCTACATTCAAGACTGGCATTCTCACATATCGTCACTAGACACTATCTCCATTACTGCAGTCTAATAATCTGCCAGCTTTGGTCTGGCAGAAGAAGGCCAAAGAATATTGGTGATTCAGAACAAACTCCAGGTGTGGGGAAGGGTGAACAGTATTCACATTTGCCCTCTTCTGAAAAAAAAAAAATCTATGTGAAGTTATGGATGGTAGCTTTAAGGAATGAAAAATTGTGCTAAGGGATGCAGGCCTCTTTAAGGAACACTACAGGCTTGCGCTCCTCTACTAGTGTAGTGTAACCTGAAAGATTAATTATGTGAATTTGAGGTTTAATTTTGACTAAAACAATACATGGTTCAATTTAATAATACCTGAGCTAAATATTGTGCACTTTCGGAGAACATTGTCAGCTGGAATGGATCAGGCACTTGTTCCCAAAAAGTGACTGGTCATGGGAGTAGAAAGTTATGAGTCAGATCATTAAGTTATCATTCCAGAAACTTTGTCTGAGTGCGGGTGGTTATTCTTTCCAGTGATTTCCAGTTTGTGCAACTTCTCCCCATACTGATAGTGAGACTTTCTGGTGAGCACACATTAATATGAGTCAGACCCTTCCACCGGAGCTCAACTAAAGATCGGATATCAGTCTGTCCAGAATATGTTTAGGTTTTTTTTTCATTAATTTCTATGGTGACTAGAACATTCAACTGTGGGATTTTATAATGCCTGGAAACTTTTATTGGTTTTCCATATGCATTCACTTTAGATGACACCCACTTTTGGTCTTTGGCCATCTGTGCTTAAGGTCATACTTCTGTAAAAAAAAAAAGTTATGGAGCAGTGCCTCAACTGTAAAACAGCAGTACCTATATTTTTATATTATCAAATATTGTCCATAGAAAACATCCTAATAAATTTTGTTCTGGCTAAAATGAGCAATTCTCTGTTTAAATATTTTCCTATTTTGTCCTTTACGTTTTTATTATTATATAGTTATTATTAAGACATGAGGGTGTCCTTTATATTTACAGACAGAGATGCAGATGTTAACACATGTTGGCACACGTCAGGCAGCAGCACATGTTATCTTGCTCACATACAAAATGTTTAGCGCTCTGAAGGTCACAAGAGCCATTGGCTGATTTGATTCCATTTCCTTTTAAAAGGTTCCCTTCTCATACCTTTCCTGTCTGAGCTTGACTGCCCGTGAAAGTCATGAGAAATTATGACTGTGGACGTCAGCTCGGTTCACTGTAACACCTGCAGCACACTCCGCTCATTTATGCTCGCCACAGGACATCATTTGTGCAGTGACAGTGCAGTGCTTAAAGTCTATACACAAAGGCCATACACACTATATGAGTGCACTTTTCTCTTTGTTTTTACTATTAGCTCCAGGCTTTTGGCAATTCAGTCGTGCCAGTTCAGTGCCCATGGTGATGGGTGCTAGCAGCTAGAGGCATCCCTGTTGTGGAGGGCAGCTGCACCTAACCACTGCTCTGTGACAGGACACCCTTATTTAATGACGTATTATATTTTAATTTACACTTGTGGTCATAACTTCTCTGCAAAGAATAAACCTGATTTGTCACTAGTTAGCTATAAAAAATAACCATAGTTCAATTTGATCATATCTGGACTTAACAGACTCTAAAACAGATATGAAAGACCCTTTAGCAAAGACAGTGGCATTATAAAATCTAAATGTGAAAAAGTGTAAATTTATGTTTTACCTCAATAACACACTTTTTTTTGTAAATATTTTGTAAATATTTAGAAGACTTTTCCAGAAAGTAGCTCAGGGTGGCAATAGCTCAGGGTGGCAATCGTTCAGTTGGAGTCTTTGTCCACTGATCAGATGATGTTTAGTGCTTGAAGATGTAAAACCTCTTTATAAAAATGTGACCATTTATAATTACCATTTCCTGTAAACTAAAAGTACAGTGCATACATTGCCATGTACAGTGTAAAAAAATTAATTGGCATTACATGAGAAAAATTAAAGCTAAGGAAGTCAGATCGGCTTTTCCTTTAGCATATTGGTCTTCATAAGACACAGGTGAAAATTGATTAAAATCTAAGATTCTATCAATTTTTCAGGGTTTTTTTTGTGAGCTCTTTGGCAACAGTGAGTGACATGAACTGTTACGTGTGTGATTTGTGTTATACATGAGACACATTCTGCCAGAGATGGGCTCTTATTTAGGATTTTTTTAGGATTCGATTCATCAGTTGATGGTATCTTAGACCCAGCAGACGATAATGCACTGATTGAGAATATCTGATGTTTTGCATCAATACTTTATGTTCCATTTTTTCATATAAAGATTTGTTTACTTGTAATATTCTGTGCAAGGTCAGATCATAAAAAACAAGAACCAGAACCAAGTATTTAAATGTAGTCAACTTGTATATAAAGTGGGCACACAGAAATGTTGTGTAGGTGACTTTCCAAATTTGTGATCTATAAAAAGACATCCTGACAAGGAAATGAGCGGTATGGTCCAAAACCTGAATGGTGATCTGGGCTCAGAGAGGAGAGATGTGAGAGAGTTCAAGGAATTTTGTATTTTGTCTGTATGGACTTAAAAACTTATAGTGAACTAAAAGAAAACAAGTGGTAACTTTTAATCAAGGTTTATTTATTTTTTTTTGGCAATCCATATCCAACAGCTTGTTGGATGTTAACACTGTGGTCAGATGTTGAGATGATTTATTGATGTCATATGTTGTTTTGTGGTTTAACTTATAGATATAGCGATAGTGAGTGTTCTGTCAAGTATTGACATAAAGCATTGCAGATGATATATCTTTGGTTTGTACTCAAGGAGTAAAGATAAGTTTCTTTTGTTTATTGGATTTATATGAGTTTTTTAATTTAAAAGTACTTCAAAATAAATCCTCCTGGCTCCTCTGACATCCGAGGACATGTAGCGGCTTAAGTCTCATATACATATAAGCATACACTACACCACCCACACACGGTCCTGGCATTTACATTTGCTTTAACACCCTTTCCACACACACTTGTGGCCTGCAGGATCATACAGTGTGCCTCAGTAAAGCTGCTTTTGGGCATCGGACGACCTCGTGGAAGGGGGGCCACTTTTCCCACTGCGGGACCAAAGCACAGAGCTCCGTTTTATGACTGGAGAGGAGGAGTACACACCGGGCCTTTCTCTGCCGGGCATTTCCTCCTCTGAATTATAGGAATCCAGAGGAATGCAGAGAAGCTTTGGGTCTAGACATGGTTTAACTAACATCACTGCCCCCTCCCTCTTTCAAAGACTGGCTGGGTGTGGTGGGTGAATCTTTTACAACAACTAATTTGAATTTATCACTGTGGAAATATAGGTTAAATGCTGCCATGTGGTATACTAACTGGACTGAAAGAATTTGGCTTAGTTCAGAGATTATTCATGCTCAATTGTGTTTCACTGAGTCAACTGGTGAATCTCTGTTCCATGAGATAGTGGTGTAGGTGTACATCTTTAAAACATGAGGCACATATTTCCATCTCTAACTTTAGAAGGCTGATCTCATTCACAGGCTTTTTATGGAGTTTCTCCAAACTGCCAGAAGGGCTTAAAGAGCTGTTAAAGGTACCAGAACTGTGCTGAGAGATTGTATAAGGTTGCAAGGTTTTAGTCAATGATAATGGTTGATGAATACAGTAAAAATACAAAAATGTACTATAAAAACAGCACCATAAAAACAGTTATTATTCAAATACTGGTACCTCAAAAAGAAATGTATATATTGGCATACATTGCATACATTTTTTGGTATCAAATCTTCACAAAACTGTAATAAAACATAATGTTAAACCATTGCATCCAACAATCTGTCAAATATTCACATTTTAGTAATAATCTTTGATCAGTAATTTGTTTCTTTAAGATAGATTTAGCTGTAAGATCAAGTCCAAAAGCCAAGCACATTGTTTACTTTTGTATATTAAATGTCAGAAAGATGCTGCTGTTCATCCATCCAGCTTTTGCCTGGTTGCATCTCATTGTTTTGTTGTAGGTTTTTGTATCTTTTATTATTTTTTGTAGAGACATCTTTTACTATGTTTTTTCCCCAGTCCATGAAACCGGATGCCAAGGTGAAAGCTCATCCTTGTAAATGTAGAACAAGAGCAGAGCTACACTGTTCTCAACAGGCTCTGAGTTTATCAGTCCTGCTGGCATCTGTCTCCTCCACACCACCTCTCTATAGGCATGTGTTATGAAATGTTCAAACAAAGTCCTGTTGTTTGGAACGGTCACTGGGAAGCCTTGCGATTATTTTAGGAAGGTGTCGATATGTATTTTCCTGTCACAGCAACAAGCTCTGACTGTATGTCTGTATGTCCTACTACTATTTCTTCTTATGGCCATGGAAAGAGCAATACTGTACTCATAATAATAATAATCATAATCATAATCACAATAATGCCTTACGCTTGTAATGGGTCCTTGGTGCTCTACATTGTAGTTATTATTCATTCACATTATACTGAGTGATGGTAAGCCACTATCAGTTGCCACAGCTGCCATGGGGCAGACTGTCTGAAGCAAGGGTGCCAGTCTGTACCATTGCCCCCTCTGACTGCCACCAATCATTTCTGCACACACTCTATACTATAGGCAAGGCGAGTGAAGTGTCTTGCCTTGGATCGATCCTCAGACCTTTGAGTTGTGGGACAACTGGTTTAACCACTGAGCCGCTGTCATCCCAAATGAATTACCATCAGAATGGAATTACATGTTGGATGTGATTTATTAATAATGGATTAAAAGGTAAAATTAACCAGATTTTTTAAAAGACTCCTGCTGTTTTCATAGGTTCAGAGCCCGTTGGGGAGCAAAGTGGCCAAAAGTCCAGGAGGAGTCCTCTGCAGGCCCTTTATGACAGTGATCAGGTCAGTACCATGCTTTATTACTAAAGACTGTTGATCCTGTCAAATATTATGAAACTGTGAAACATTTCAGCAATAACATTTCCATGAAGACAGGGATGGTGGACAAACCACCATCACTACCAGAAAAGCACCTTTTGTAGAATTAGGACATTTGTCTTTGGAAGTTTGAGAAATATCTAAAAATCCCACAATCCTGTTTATTGTGGGTATTACTAAGCACTAACCACTACACTTCTTCTTTGGTTTTCCTTTGAGCCAGATGTTTGAGCTCTTGCTTTGATGTTAAATTTACGTTTTTAGCACTCTCTCATATAAAAGGAGAGAATTGTGCCAGAAAAATAAGTAATACTTAGTTTAGCTACTTGAATATTGAGCAGAGAAAATCATTTACACCCCAGTTTATTAAGAAACTATGAAAGCAAGCGCATGATTAGTTAAATAAACTCCAGAAAGTATTTTATGGTGTAATGCTGTTTTAAGGATTTCAGAGCAGATAGACTACCCTGGGACTGAACCAGTTTGCTGGAGGTTTATATGGACTGTGTTTTGAAGTTCGAGTGTACTTTGTCTTGGCTCCTGCTGCTCACTTAATCCATCACATGACTCAGATGGCGTCACTGTGGGCTGCAGTGAGAGACTTGTCCTACTCAGAGCTCAGTCGTCAAAGCCAACAGCTGGTAAACAGCTGGCCATAAGCACCCAAGAAGCACTGGACCCAACTGATGAGAAACATTACATTACAGTAGCATTGGGGCTGTATAACCCCTCAACCCAACAGAAAATAATAGAATCAAAATCTGGTTCTGAAAAAGGTACTTGATGCCTGATGGGTCCTGAATGAACAATAGAGACAGTGAGATGAGCTGAATATTTCTTCTGAACAAAAAGTGCAATGCTCTATTTCATGGAGATTAAAAATAATATAGGGAAACCTCTATGTTTCATGTTGGTCTGCTTATTGCCATTGCTCATTGTTTTTGTAACTATTTTTTTGTCATTTGTTTGAACTTCTTTCTGTGTTAACAGCCCTGAGACATACAGAGAATTGTTGTCAGCAGTGGTTTCTTCTGGTTTCTTTCTGTACCATTTCAAGCTTATCCTAAATATAGCAGAGCAAGAATGGAAAAATTATCCTCATTTTCAGACTGTCTGATTAGCCCTTCTAGTCTGCCCAATATAAATTCCCCTTTTAGTTTTCTGTTGCTATTCTCAACAGACAAAGCCAAACATCTTTGTCTTTTTGAACAATGCAGATATTCATTAGAGGTAAATGATGAGCTTCTGCTGTGTTTATCAGATTGTGACTGTGTGTTATGTCTAAGTTATGATCATGAAAACTTATTTGTTTTATTTATTTTATTCAGATACTATACTTAATTTGAACTAATCACACTAAAAATTTCATCAAAGAATCTTGAGGCCCACAAAGGAGGGTTTCTAACTCCGATTTAGATTTCAAAAGTAATGAAAATCTTTTACTAAAAGTAGCACTGAAATTTGATTTGAGCAGTGATAGTACAGAAACGGACATTTCCTCTTGATGTTTCAGAACAAGTATAAGACTCCATAGACAGTATGATTTAATGCTGAAAATCACATTCTATTGTCTAAAATGGTTTTAATTATCATTGACATGGAGCATTTAGTCTATTTCTTAGTGTTTGAAATGTTAGTACTATGACTTCCAGGTAGAGTTGGTTGCCTGTGGTGGCCCTCAAAATGTTTGCAAATAGTTTTAAGTATTAAAAACTCCAAAATACCAAAATAGTGAAGAAACGTGTAAGGCATACTGTGGGCCATAAAGAGATGGGCGTCCCAGCTGAGCGTGAACACATGTTTCCAGTTATAGAGCAGAGGGTGAACATGCCAGAGAGCAGAGCCACTCCAGCTGGCTGGTGCTATCATCTCTGCTCTTTTGAGACTTCATTTACAGTTCCTTTTTTTATTACAATATAAGTTAGTATAGTTAGTATGCTAACTATGCTAACTTGTACAAATGGAGAAATCAAAGAGAAAGATTTCCCCCTTTCCTTGAGTTAATCTTGGTTGGTTTCTAAATGATTTACATTAAATCCTGGGTATAATTTCCTGGTATTTCACCTCACCTTGTGCATTTTGGAGACATCCTGCTAGCTATTTTAATCCCTTTATAAATAGTTGTAAATGCCACCTATGGGGGAAAACCATTGGTCAACGTCACAAGTGGTAAGAGTGGATTTTAAGAAGGAGACAGAGTGAGAGAAGGGTTGGTCTGTGCGCAGTCAGCTGTATTTTGGATCCAGGGCAACAGAGGGCCACAGTGTGAGTGGACGTGTGAGCCACAGACCAGCAGCCTGAGCCAGGAGCTCTGAATGAACGCAGTAAATAAGGTGTTTGTGTGACCAGCAGGCCAAAGTGAACTGACTGACCTCTGACTTAGACTTTACTGTACTTCACTTCACTGTATCCGACTGGAGCTTGTCAGTTTGACATTTGACCTCAAGTACATATGTACTGGCTCGTAGTTATCTGGTCGGAACATGGGAAGACAGAAATATCTAACTGTCCTTTTTGTTCAATTTCAGGTGGAGTCAGCAGTGCAGGCGCTCCATCAGAGCCGACGAGAGCTGCTGGAGGAAGGCTGTCGTTCATACACTCGAAAACGCAGAGTCCTGATCCCTGAAGACCTCAAACATGTGATTGTGGATGACCAGCATGGCCTCCTGTACTGCTACGTGCCCAAAGTGGCCTGTACCAACTGGAAGCGTGTGCTCATGGTCCTGACTGGAATGGCAGGCACCCAACGAGACCCCCTGGCTATACCTGCCAATGAAGCCCATGTGTCAGGAAACCTCCGCACTCTCTCAGAATACACCACATCCCAAATAAACCAGCGACTGCGCTCCTACCTTAAATTCGTCTTTGTACGGGAGCCCTTTGAACGCCTTGTGTCCGCATATCGCAATAAGTTCACACGTAGCTACAACACTGCTTTCCACAAGCGCTATGGCACAAAGATTATCCAGCGGCACAGGCCAAACCCCCAGCCTGAAGCTCTGGAGAAGGGCAATGATGTGTCCTTTGAGGAGTTTGTGTACTATCTGGTGGACCCAGCCACACAGCGGGAAGAGCCTTTTAATGAACACTGGGAGCGGGTGCATTCGCTGTGTCATCCCTGCCTCATCCACTACGATGTGGTGGGCAAGTACGAGACGCTGGAGCAGGACTCCCGCTACGTGCTGCAGCTGGCTGGGGTGGAGCAGCAGGTCAGCTTCCCCTCTTCCTCCAAAAGCACCAGGACTACAGGGGACATGGCTGCCCAGTTCTTCCAAAATATAAGCCCCTTTTACCAAAAGAAACTCTACAACCTATATCGCATGGACTTCCTACTTTTCAACTATTCGATTCCAGAGTATTTGAAGTTCACATAAGGGCACAATACAATGATCTAAGGCAGATATACTTTACTAAAATATGTGTGCAAATACTGCCTTTAAAGCAAAAAGCCTTTTACTCTATAATATTAAAGTGGATGTCATTCATTTCCTGGGAAAGTGTGAACTACAAATTGTCTTTTAGTTTTCTGTTGTCTGCTGTTTGGTGTGACAGAAGTTGGTGCGCAGTAGCCTCTAGTAGACAGTGAATGTCACTAAATGTACGTGCCTTTTGATTACGGGCCTTTATAAATACCTTTTGTAACTGTGATTTTTTTGTTTTTTACTGTAGTGCAACATTTGCGTAACTATGACATTGTTTAATTTATTTGTATTTCTGAGTATTTGACATTGAGTATTGTAACGAATTTCTCAAAAGTGTCTATATAATAACTGCTGTTATCTATGTGGTTCACATAAACCTTTAAACAGAACCGAATCGATCAGGGAAGACTGTGTCTGGCAAAGTGATGGACGAGTTAACATTATCGGACTGATGCAGCTACTATCTACATCTCTTTATTGTTAAAGTAGTGTAAGTGTGCAACCAGCAGGGTGTGGGGAAGAGCCAACTATGGACCAGCAACCAAAGTGGATACACTATTGTCAGCATTTCAGTTTTGAAATAAAAGCAACAAAAACATTTACTTGAGATTGTATTAATTATAAATGAACACGCTGTCTTTCAATAAGAGCTTTGTGAGGGTGACAATGACAGTGTCTCTGCGTTATTACAGTTTTTATTAGCCTTCTCAGTCCTGCTCCATAGTCACCAGAATCATGTACCATAGATCTAAACTGTATATTTATATTCCCCTACTATTACTATTATTCCATTGTTCCCTTCCTAAGGCCCATACTTACTCCCGTTAAAGATTTCAGAAGAACCTCAATAAAAGGACACACTTAACTACTTTTATATTAATATTATTTACTAAGTCACTTTTTGCATTTACAACAAATTTACAAAGGCCACATGCTTATATGAACTGGTGTAGCAGGGTTTGACATGACTACAGTTACAGTACATATTTCTGAAAGTGCATACTCAGCAATTTAAAGGCCTCCAAAAAATACTTAAAATAGAGTGACATGTACATTAAACAACCTGAATAGACTTGACAGCATAAGACACATAACAGCAAACACAAACCATATTTTGGAAGGCACGAGTAAAGAAAAAGCACTTTGCAAAGTCACTCACAGCATTATCAGCATTATCACTAATAGCCATAGTTTTGTTCGACTTTGAAGACATTTACAATAGATGACCCATCTTCAGCAGATATTCATAAACAGAAAAGTATCTAGCCATTTCAGTGAGGAACTTTCTGAATTATGTTGTGAATATGTTGACATAACATTAATAAGGTAAAAAACAACAACAACAACAACAACAACAACAACAACAACAACAATAGTATGGTTGTAGCTTATTCTACATTTATCATACTATACTAATGCATCTGGGCTTACTGGGAAACAAATTGTGCCCAGATATTTTATTTCACTCTATTTGTTTTATTTCTAGCGACAGTACCTCAGTTTGTAGAGTGTTTGTCCACTGATCTGAAGGTTGGTGGTTATTGTGTCCTTGGGCAAGACCCTTAACCCACTTTGCCCCCAGTGTCTGCATTTGTTGGTGTTTGTATAAAAATGTGACCAATTACAATTTACCAAGTCATGTCTTATCAACTGACTCAATTTCTGATTCTGTGTGTAGTGTTAAGTGTCAATTAAACTGCAGTGTGTCTTTCTGGATTTTAAATGGTTTGGTTTAGTTGGTATTTTCTTGTGCGTACTTGAAATGAGAATACTTCTGTTCACTGGGAGGACTATAGCTGGAGAACTGACACAACATCCCAAATATTGCTAATTGTTCCACTTACACTTGTTTAGCAAGTATGGCATTATTTATTAACATAGACTGTATATATAAATGGCACTAACTAATCCTCCAACCACTGCATTCCAAGTAGGAAGTGTACATGGGGACGCTTCCAGCTTCATCGACTGATTCCAATTGACTTCACATTGATAAATTGTCACCTCTCTCTGAAAGTGAATGTTTGTATTAATCCACTTTACCTGATCCTGGTGTTTTTATTTAGCTATTTTATTAATTGCTAGCATCATAAGCTTCATTTGACTGGAGCCGTTGCACTGCTTTAGTCCACTTCTTTATACAGTCTATGATTATTCATTTTAAATATCGGTCATCCAAGTCCTCTGTTGTCGCTTCTTCTTTCTTTCTGACATGACATGACATATTAAAGCAACGTCCAAATTATTCTCCATTCCCAGGTGGGGCAGCCATCATTAGGAATCTAAAAGTCAGAGCCAGGAAGCCTGTCCCCAACAAATCACCAAGCGAAGTCAGATACGGAATACAAAAGTTATCCGGATCAAGACCTCTTCTCCAAAGCCAACGCACCATCACTGAAGCCACGTACAACAAGATGACAACCTGAAATGTGAATAAGAACATAGACTGCTTTAGCTACATTATAATTTATACTGTATTATGTGATGAAATTTAACCTGTAATAGTGCTGCAGACAAGTAGGAGCTGATGAAGGTAAAGGTGAATGCAGTATGGCCGCCCTGAAGGAGGTAGATGGTGTACAGGAAGAGCATGTGACCAGGCACAACAAGCAGAAGCAAAACTCTGGCTGATCTAGAGTCGACGTCTTGGTGAAGTACATAAGGTTGAAAATTATCATGACCAATACAAATTCCATATTGTAGAAAATAGGCCTGTCATGATAATTACTATATCCACTTATGGTTCAATATATGAAAGCTGGAACAATATATTTTGGGGCTCAGTATTTATGGTGTGCCCAATTTCTTTGTAAAAGTGGGGAAATTTGGTGTATTTTTGTTGTAATGCTATAAGATTTGAACTGCAGAGGGTTGAAGAACCTATGGCTAATTATAGGTTCATTTAGCTATTTATGTGTTTCTGCTCAGGCCTTCTAATAAAACAGTCTATTTAAAATGCTTTATTATTATTGTGTCAGTAGCATAAAGTAGTTCCAATATTATCCTTTATCACAGTACATCTCTAGCAATATATCACACTTCATAATTTGTTATTGTGACAAGCCTAGTACTAATTATTAGATATTGTGTGATGTGTGTAGTGTCACTGATGAGAAGAATACTTGGTCTGAGAAAATGTATTTAGTTAGAATACTGCATTAAAGTGTATTTTGAAACAAATTCTGACACATGGGCTAATCAGAGTACTGCATTCTGAATACTTCTGAATATGTATTTCCAACACTGTCAGAGAAACAGTGCACAAATTAACATCAAGTAATTTAAAAGTAATTGATTTAACCTTTAAACTGTGTCCCAGAAATGCAGTAAACATGCTCAAATCGCATATAGCTTTTACTGATAATTATAATGCTGATTTCTTTTTCATTACAAAACAGTGGTCATGATGGGCAAATTGTCTATATTGGTGATTTGGCTTTACAAACAATTACCCAATGAGAAAGCAAAATGAGCCTTATACCGGCATACCAGAACCAGCTCTCAATCTCTGATCAGTGCTAGTGCGGTCTATGCAGCTCAGTGGGTGAAATCTGTAGTTTTCATGGTCTGTCCTTATACTGAGAATGAGAAAATGCACGATCATATGCAGGCTAAGGCTCTGGAAACCCAACACACGCTCAGTTGTAATTATAGTATATATTAATCATACTTATCTAAAGCAATCTAATGCAGAATTCTGAGCATTACCTTCGGAGCAAAAGGTGGCAAAGAGGGTAGGGCAGGTCTCACTCATTTTGGGGGGCAGTTGTCCAGGAGAGCTCCAGTAGTGCATGTATGTGGACATCCTGCTGGCCTGGATAGCTACTAGATTTCCTCCTACTCCTGTGCACACAGACACATAGTGATGCTGAACAATTCTTCGGAAAAGAGAGAAAAGCCTCTTTCCCAGTTTCACAGCCATTTTCTTTGTGTGGTTGTCTCTGCAGGCTGATTACATTGAGAGCAGAACAAAGCTGCACATGCATCATTTGAACACACAGAGGAGCAGTGAATGGAGATGCAAATGGACTTCCGGTGGCTGGAGGAGTATGGAGGCACTGAGGGACAAGTTGACATTCAGATCAGGCTTGTGAAGACTGCTGCTGTTCGCTCGCTGGGACACACAGAAGTTCATTGGTGATTATTTGTTAACTGGGGAACAAGTACAGTGTGACAAATTATTGCATCAACTTTTCTGGTCCTTTGAGATGAAGAGGCAGGAATAGCACCACACAGGCCTCTGGGAATTGTGCCAGCAAAATCATGACATATGTTACTTAATAAAATAATAGACTCCTGTAGGACCCTGAAAAAGAGCTTGGGCAATATAAAGGAAACAGAACCATGATCTGATCCGTTTGTTTGCTTTATCTTTGCAGTTCTTCATATTGTGATTTGATGCTTTTCAAGTAGAATAGCACTTTATTTGTCTGTTTCGAGATTAAACAGAAATGCATCTTCAACAGGACATATTCAGGCACATCATATTCACTCTTCTAAAACCAGCTATAAGCTATAAAATAAGATGTTCTAATAAAACAGTACTAGCCTACTTGTAGCTATTTAGTAACTAATGGCTGGTTCTGTATAGTCTACCTGATGACAGCAGTATGAAAGCGTGACGCAAGGGATGAGATGCTTTCCTCAGAAGTGCGCAGAGGTCCGGTTTATTTCTTTTTAATGCAATACAGGCTTTTATATACAGGCCCCTCCCCCTCGTCCTATTTAACACAGACTGTTTATGGTCTTTACCAGATGTTGAATGAGTGACAGGTGGAATTAACCAATTCCAGGTTCCAGCTTTTTCTTGTATTGTTAAAAAATTCCATTCTTATGTTTCCTTCAGCCATTAGAACCTGTCGTTAAGTTTGTTAACTCACACCCCTATGCGGGTATGGGACCGCCACTGTGCTTGGCTTGAATGGCTTTCCTTACCGTTAATGACCGGAGTGAACACGGCCATGCCTTCAAAGCTGGGGTCGCACGTCACTGTCCTGTCCAATATGAGCCCCCCGATACTGTAAACAGAGAGAACACGTGGCTTTCACGTGAGCACAATAAAAGGGGGTGTGGGTGGGGTGGCCTTGGTGTCAGCTCACCTGCTGATGGACATGGCCAATATAACGGGCTGCCAGCCGGACCACAGCACCTCCCTGATGGACCGAGAGCGCCGCGCAATAACGACCCAGCACGGGACCACGGCCAGGAAAAAGGCGCACACCACAACGGGCAGGACCCACAGGTCTGGACAGGAGAACAGGACATAAGAGACAAAACTGTCGCTGTAAATCGAAAGGCTACGAACTGCAGGTAAAACTAGAACCACGTCTCAAAGTCCTGCATACCTGTTTCCGCTGCCATCTTGTGGCACTCATGGTAATTACAGTTTATGTTCAATTAACCGATGTTGAGTTTGGAAGTTGCTATTATTATAAGATACTACATTAATATTGTAGTAGCACACGGGAATTAGAGACAACTCCACTGGTAAACATCTCTTTCGAAATTTATTGAAATGAGTGAAATGATCTCAGGTCAGGTGGAATAACTAGACCTAAACTGAAACTAGTCCAAACTGCTGAAACTTTGCTTCACTGCTGAGTTCTTGCATCAGCCTTTTGGGTTTGCCTCTGAATTAAAGGGACCACAGGGAACTGTAAACTTGTAGTGAAGTGTTTGTGTCTAACCTCTGTGACAATAGAAGAGGCTGCTGACTCCAGCCAGCACAGACAGTGTGATCAGGTCTCCCAGACTGGCTGCTATAGGCGTCGCCACATTGTCTGGGTTTATACCAATCTTTCTTGAGCCAATGATGACAACCACCACCACCAGTCCTGACCAGAGGGAAAGCATACGTGCTCACAGCAATGTAACGTGTCAGTGCATTGTTGAAATGTACTGTAATTACGTTTTAGTAGTTCAACAAAAAAACATTTTAACTTTTCCTTCTTTCAGAAGTGTTCTCTTCAGTAGATCTACAGTCTTACCTAGAGTTAAGGCAGAGATAAAGGCTGTGGTGACACTGCTGGCACAAAGTACTGCTGCCTCCAGGGCTGTCACTGTCCCTCCACTCAGAGCCCCCAGACCCACTGCCAAAACTGAGGCCAGGAAACCCACTACAGTGGCCTGTACCTGTGGAGGGACACATCATGTAAGTAGGCTACATGTAGACATCACCATGCCTTTGTAAAAGTGTAAAGTATGAGGCAGCAGAGGTATCGGAGCTAAAAATGTATCTTAGAGATAAAATACACATTTGAATGTGTGCAGAGGAAGGAATCAGACACAAACTGTTGGTAAAGAAGATAATAATAAAACTCAAAACATCAAGACATTGAAAATCCAATACGTTTATCTTACAACCTTGTAGAGATAAAAACAGACAAACAAAAATTGCTTCGAACAATGATTATGCCATGTAAAGTAGCCTTTAACATTAAGTTATTAACAGTAGTGCTTGGAGTGTTGTGCAGGTCACCTGAATAAGAGCCAGATTACAAAGCACCAAGGTCCACTGCTGCTGCAGCTTGTCCATCTGCCCTGTGTTGGCCTGAGAATGTCATGAACCATGAATTCACATTTTTATAATACATAAACATTTGAACTACAGTATGAAGCAGTGTTTAATTCACTGACTAAAATATCTCCTCATAGTTTTCATCAGTGTTATTTTTGTCCTGAAAGTCCTGAAACTTTTGTTACAAAATAGAAAATGAACAGAATTTAATAAAAGAACAAGTGGAGACTTTTCCTCCTGGAGCTTCAAAACAAACCATAAACAAACTCATTACCCAAGGAACATGTCTTTAAATATCCCATGAAGCAAAACAGTACATACAATAATAATAATAATACTATAATAGTACATACAATTTCTGATCGATTACTTCAAACCAGAAAATTTGCAGGATATTTCTGTTGACTAAACTACATGAAAACTAGATCTGGGCTCCAGTGTGCGGTGTGTATAGGTTGGAGGAGTGTTCACTTACTGCTGTTGACAGTCTGGATGCAAGTGTCATTTCCAGATTTCCTTTCAGTCCCACCAGAGCTGGCACCAAAATAAAAACCTCTGAGATGTCCCTGAACACATCCCAGTGCTGAAACACACAAGATAATTTTAAATAATAAGCATCAAATATGTCAATTATTGTTCTGTTGAATAATATTAACTGAAATGTATTGAAATGCTTTAAAAATAATGTAAAAACAAAAATATTGTTTTACTATTGCTAATTGATTACTAAACATCTTGGCAACAGTAAGACTTACCCATGTAGAATAATATAGATTCAGTATCATTTATTTTAATGTAAAAATGTCTCTGCTGCCAGTGTTGCTCATTCTGAGACAAAGCATGCATGAAGATATGTGTTTTTTTTTTCTTCTGAAGAACAATGATAAAATGTATACTGTGATTACAGACACATTTATTTCATCCATACTTGCACTGTGTCCATGATGATGCCAGCGGCCACCATGCCTAGTCCAGACACCAGAGAGGGCAGGTGGATCTGGACTCCGGTGCTCCATGTGCTCTCAGGCAGTGAACCTGGGGTCAGGTGTCTCACTTCACTTCTGAGCCCTCGCAGCTTTTTACCTTCAAAACGTAGTTCCAACCAAAGATGGACTCCCATCATGATGACTACTTAAGTCCATCTCCATCCAAAAGTGGCAACAAACTCTTACTACAAGTTTCATCTAATGTACTGATGAATGAAAAATGTTCGATCCAAGTTTAAGTTTCAAGTTTTTTACTCTTCTGTCAAAGTGACACTAGCTGACTTTTTCTCTATGGAAGCACAGATACATAGGTCCTTGACAGCAGTTTGATGTACCTTTCCTGGAGCTCTGGTGCTGACAGGTCTACACATGTACACATATACACTTACACATACATACACACTCGCGTCACTCATAGTCTCATCACGCCTCGCTCTTGAGCAGCCTGAGAGCTGACACTGAGCGCTGGAAGCTGGGTCTGTCTCGGGGCTTAAACCAGTCCCAAGTCCGATGGGACAGTGATGCCCAAAATGCCAGTAGTTTCTCTGCTCTGCGGTGCTGGCTCCTGTCCTCTATGTCTTCCTTGTCTCTGTACAGCTCTGGGTCCTGGTCCTCACTGCTCTGATGCATGCTGTTGCTGTTGCTGTTGCTGTTGCTGTTGCTGTTGCTGTTGCTGTTGCTGTTGCTGTTGATGGCTACACTGTGGATCCTCCTCTTCATTGTGATGATGTCCAGACCAGTAAACAAAGATGAAGACTCGCTGTTCTTCAGCTCTAGGGTGACATTGAGGACTTCCCTGCGACTCCAGGCTGAGTGTGGATAGTGACGGTGCAGTGATGTCTGAGCATAAACAGGTGATGTCTACAGGGGACTGCAGACCCCTGTTCTCTGTAGCTCCGCCTCTCTGCACTCTCCCCTCAGCCCTCACGCTACACTCCATCAGTGTGACGCACTGAGAGCAGCAGGTGATGCACCTGTCACACACACACTCTGCTCTAAATCCATTTACGTGTGCCACACACTTCATCATTGGGGACTTTATGCCTAAAATAAAACATATTATACATATATATTGTATTCACAAACTTAAGAAGTCGATTTAATGTCAGTGATTTTACAGGTATGAAGCAAAGACAAGTGACAACTCTGCCTCCAGCTCCTTTTCACAAACAGTGACTCAGCTGAAACATGTCCTTGAGACATGTTTTGGACCGGACTCTGTTCTCCGCAGCCCCCCCTTGTGACACTTTATGTAATCTGCTGCAACATAACAGCTTTCAACAGCAAGGTGGTATTGTTCAATGTATTCATAAGGTGGAGGCTTTATTATAAGCCCTTTTGGGTTTTTTGCCTCTTCCTGCACCTGCTCTTTATCTAGTATGTCTTTTTTAATTGTTGTTATATATGTGCTAAATAAATAAATAAATACATAAAAAAGTATTGAAACCTTTTTTAATCTATTGCAAATTATTTATTTAATAGCAACACTTTTCTAGTAAATGTTTACACTGTACCAGAATACAACGTTTAAATAAGATATTATGTTTTGCATTACCATATACTGTATATAATATAAAACAAACAAAAACATTATTCAATGTTTTTTTTCTGTCATTATTAACTTTTTCCACTGATTCTTTTGTTGGCTTTTCATCAGCACATGTTGATCCTTTTTTACAATATTCAGAACTCTCTAAGTCAGAGCTAAATTGATATTATAAGCCAAACTGTTTCTGTTATAAATGCCTTCAGGTAATACTAATGACTCGTTATTTTAAACAGGTCAACATACATTATTTTTTTCAAAATGAAATTTCTCTTAACTTTTACTATGGCCTGATTCACTGACCTGTACTCGGTCCAACAGTATCCCAGCGGTCACCATTCCCAGTCCGGCCAGGAGCCATGAAGGCATCACCTGAAGGAAGATCTGAGTGGATGGTTCTGTGTGGGGGCCATGGAGCTTGTGTTCCTCCTCCATCAGGTCAGTACTTACACTACTGTCCAATACTGTTGCTGTGCACTCTGTTGTCCCTTTGTGGCCTTCAGTCTGTCAGTCTGACATGTCACTGTGGGCTTGACCTGCTCTTGCTTCAAATAACAGATATGGGCAATTTCATTCAACACTCAGAAACAAAATAAATATATCTGATAAAGAAACAACAATACTTGTCTTTTCATCTATTTGTTAAATGTGTAAATTATTCCAAAAACATCACCAGTATACAACATTATTATATATGTTTCTATTTATGTCTGCTAATAATTATACATAGGTTTAGACTATGTTAGAATGCTCATTAAGACACGTTTAAGTGATTCTTTATTATTAGTCTGTGTACGTCTCCAAAGCTCATAATGTTCTGTTCCACCTTGTGATGTCATGAAGCGGGAGTTAACAGATGCCGTTCACTTTCAGTTTAGCAGAGACTGGCATTTCTATGGGTGAAAATATCCAAATGATTCTAGTGAAGGTGCACAAAGTTTAAAAACACAATGGAGCACTTCCAGTATGGCATCACAAGGTGGAACGGAGTGTTAAGAATTCAGCCTAAATATGCAGGTGTGAATGAAGCAGGAGGGAAAAGATCAGAAAATAGTGTAATATGCCTTTAAAATATATAAACTACCCTTTCATGCCTGTGAAGATTAAGAGGCTTGGGCCACAGGGGTCGCTCTAAACAGTGGGATCATCTACTCGCTATAAATATTCAGTTGACGCAGTCGTGCCCAGTCTGTCTCATGTTATATGTCAGAGGCTGAGTGCTGTGGAGAAAACAGTTGGTTCTCCGCTTTAAGGTGTTAGCTTGAGCTGTTAGTTGCCTCACTGCTGAAAGGAAGCAAGGTCAGTTGTCTTTTGAAAGGAAGTGTGCAACTTATCTATCTCTTTTTGAAATATACATATCTATGCATGATGTACCATTTGCAGACAGTTATTCCCTCTTGATTATTTTAGGGTAGTGTATTGTGGATGAATCATTTGTACTGTGGAAACGATGTTGTAATTTTGTACATTTTGCAGTTACAGTATGTTTTGTCTGTACTGGATCAGTTTGACGTAATCACTTACAAATTATCTGTATTGTTTTTGTTTTGTGTTGCAGTGGGCATGGCGGATACGTGTCAGAAGTTGCATTATGGAAGGGCTGTTGAGAAGACCATATGTCTTAAAAATATTTATGACCCTAAACCTGTTGCCAAAGTTCCCGTCAAGATACGACCTCCACCTCCGAGATCCTCCACAACCAAACCTCAAGTGGCCAAACCTGAGCCAAATGTAGAACCGCCAGCTAAACCCATAATGAGGAGACGGGCCAAGTCACTGTCATTTTTACCTGCGGATAGCACAGTACCACAAAGAAGTTCACAGGTGCGCTTTGTGGACGCTCTTGGACTTGAGTTAGAAGAGGTCAAAGTGTTCAAAGTTCAAGAGCACCCTCACATCCCACATCACGTCATGTTCAGACTACTGATGAGTTCAGAGATGGCCTTTAGGAAATCTCTTGAACTGTCCTTGCCGTACTTTAAGCCATGTTTCCCAGAGGATTTCACATCCCAACCCAACTTCATGGGTCGTTTGTATAGTCAGCATGTTTGTCTAGAAAAGGTCAACTGCTCGGATCAAGGAATTACTGGGACAATTTGTGTTCTCAACAGAGCCTTTGAAAAGTATGTGTCAGTGCATTACTCCTTTACAAACTGGAGGATGCACACCAATACTACAGCATCTTGGGTATCGAGTGGAGGCAGTTGGGATAACAATGCTCCGGAAATTGATATTTTCCGATTTCGATTGCCTGTACCACCATTTATTCTGGAGCCTGGAGCCATTTTGGAATTTGCCATCTGCTACAATGTGAATGGAGCCGATTACTGGGATAATAACAACGGGCAGAACTACAAACTCTCGTGCCATAGCTATAAAGTGACTGTTCCGAAGGAGTGTGAGGACAGCATGCTGCATTTTACTTAGCAACCATAAGAGGGAGCCCAAATATAAAATAACAAATCAAATCGAGCACTATTTTACCATAGGTTCAGTCAGTCAATCAGACTAGCTACCATGTGTGTTTGAGTGATTTGATTGTTTAATTTAGCAAGAAAACACATAAAAAATTCATAGTTGAGTCTATAAATGCGTTCAGCCATAGGCACATATATACCCTGGCAGGAATGGTTGTGTGTGTGATGTGTTGCCATGCTTGAAAAGGGTCATGGGAGGTGATATTATCATCTGATACAATCTGGGCAAAGGCCAAAGATGCCTCCATCTGAGACTCTACTGCTTCTGGACCTTGACACATGCAAAAAATTGTCTTTGAAATTTTGCATGAAGAATTTTGTTTACATCTTCAGTTAGCCTAGTCCAAAACTGCAAAATGAAGAGCAAACTAAAACACGTATCTAGACTTAACTTTTAATGGCACTCCTTGATCCTGGTCTGGATTTTCTCCTTGCTCTGGATTACATTCAGTCCTGACCTCTTCCTTTGAGGTCACCACTGAGTCAGCTGCAGTCACTGACTGGATGATACTAGAAGTTTAATTTAGAAATGAGGTCAAAAACATAAACAAGAGCCCCTAGAAATTGTGATCAAGGCAATCAAACAAGCAGCAATACAAGTTTTAACCTATGTATTTCATTTTTATTGTGTGTTTTTGTTATATAGACTACATTTCACAGAGGTGGACCGATATATAGGGTGATATTTACTCTTTTTAGCATTTTGGCTATCTGAATTAAAACTCCAACAGAAACTGGTGTTTAATTTTGGTCTTAAGAATATACACAAAACGTATTTGAAGGGAATAACCACACAAAATGTGACAACACTACACAGCTCTCAGATTTATGGTAAAAAGAGTCTGTAGAAAATTTTAATAATATTTTTTCTGGATTCTAAACAATAGGCATTGATGTTCTTAAAAAGCAGAGTATCAGTTACAAAGGCACTTTTAATATTGTAGAGGGTCAAATATTCAGAATGAGGACAGGGGCCTATAACTACGTGATTCACCCAACAACTTCTCAACGAAATATACAAACTGAAAATCCATATTTAATCTTATGGCTAAAAGTGTTTTCACCTGATGACAATCATGTTATTGGGGTTAAACTTTGTTATGGCATCAAAATGATTTTTTTTCTAAGAGTCTGTTTGCAAAAGAAGTCCCTGTCACAGCTGATCGACACTAATTACAGAAATATTAACTATAAACTAGTTCAACAAATCTGTAATTTTACAGTTCAAAAGCAAATTCTACCAATGAATTCTGTCCTCCAGCTCAGTTTTAAACTACATTTCCTAGAATGTTCAATGAATGCAAATATAATGTATTAACTGTCTATCTGTAAAAAGAAACAATAAATAGAAACAACAGTTTACAAACCAGTTCTGTGAAAATGTTAATATAGCTGTGAAATGTATTGTAAAAAAAACAAAAAAGAAATAAATAATAATGGCTTTTTAACACTAGGTGGCATCACTATTATACTGTGAAGTCTGAACATCGTCAACGTTATCGTCAATAAAAAGCTTTTTAATTGTGACCAAATTCACATCAAATCAAGTGCAAAAAAATGCAGTGAAATGTTAATCTTGAAGCATGGATCTTCGATTTGATTTCCTCCTGGTGTTTTTGTTACATAAGAGCTCAGCTCACTTGAGATTTTAGGTTAGTGGCATTTGCCCAGGAAGTAGGGATTAAATTGAGGAAAAAATACTAATGCATTTTTATGTTTCTAGATCATTATGTGTTATATCATAGTACACTAAATTTAAGCAATAGAAACTACATATATTTCAGAGCCAAACTGTGCATACATACATGTTTGCATGCGCACACGTTCATCTTTAATAAGCTGCTCATCTGTCATATCTCATATAACAAAGAGATGCTGCTGAGGTTTGGGGCATGTTAGCTCTAGTCTCATTATATAACATTATTAATCTGATCTGTGTTGTTTTCCATGTACTGAGATGTAGAAGTGTTCACTGTACAGTTTCCAATAACAGGACTGGAAACTGACAACTACTCCCTCACATTAATTTAATAGGTGGAAATTCTGAATTCACTTTAACGTGTGCTCTGAGACTGAAACATAATTAGATATTAAATCAATCTCTCCTGGATTATATAAAATAAAAATGGCATGCTTACCAGCATACAGCATACTTCTTTTCCTGTTTTTTCCATCTGAAACATTTGATCAGTTTGTGCCCACTGGTTGCGTTAGCGTTATGAGGGGCACCGGAAGTGGGGATAACCCTGATGAGTGTCCTCTCCGTCCCACGCAGCTCCACAGGCCAGGCTTACATCACAGGTGCACATAGTAGTGGCCCTGTAGCTCAGTCCATCTGTTTGTCCAGCACTGCCAGGTCCAAAAGCGTGACCTACCACAGGACCCAGACCTCCATCGCCAGTAAAAATGTAGAATACTTAGATTAAAATGTATTTTGTAACATATTCTGATACATGGTTCAATTAGAGTATTGTATTCTGAATATTAACACTTTTACATCAAGTTGCATTATATTATTAAAGACGCAGCAGCTTTATGTTTTTTCATATCACTAATTAGAGGAAAAGGAAAAATCATAACTGCACTCTTTACAAGAAGAGTGTTTAATATTTTTTTCACTGGTTATGTGCAGTTTGAAGCCTAAATTGAGAGATCAAGTACCGCCAAGTATTCTTTGGATTTTAGGAAAGTAAGTATATTCTAAATAACATCAAACCATAAAATAACTGCATTTGTAAACAGTTACTCAAAATTAGTATTTAAAATAGGTATTCTACATGTATTCAGTTACTTCTCCACACTCTCCATGAACTACAATAACCATTTCATGGAATCATTTAAAGCTGCTTGTGCGCTCTTAGGCTTTCAGGCCCTATCACAGTGTGAGGTAACAGCTTAACATATTTAGTGAGAATTGTGACACTGCAACTAATAAGATCAACACAATGAATAGACTCACTCTGCCTTGGCAACTGCACACTTCATAATTCTGTCAAGTATTTGGCCTATTTTAGTAAATTCAGTAAATCTAACATGGTTAAAGTGCCCTACACTTGACCAGTGACCCCATGGAGAAACAAAAAAAATAACTGTGACAAATTTTTGATCATTGATAACATCTTATGAAACCACTCATAAAATCAAATACAAATGTGCTAGAATAATCATGACAGACACTTGTAGTTACAAATTGAAAACCTGTATTGTGCAGACAATAAATAGTGCTTACAAAGGGAGTCTGTCTGTTACAGAGGTTTCTGTTAGAACATGTACACTGTCGATATGAAACACAACTGGAGTCCTCAGTGGGGGATGTGACGGCTGATATTGAAGTGGGACGTTGGTCACATGCATGTTTCCCCATTATGGCATCAAAAAGAATCTCTTCTAAAAGAGTCTGTTTACAAAAGAAGTCTCTATGGCAATTGCTCGACCTGGATTCTCGCTGCTCCTTGGACAAGCTGAAGTGAGGGTAAAGGAGAAGGCAAAGGTGGAGCTCTCTGGGACGACCATACTGCTCACTTTGAATCTAGAGACATAGCCTCCAAGTGTCTGGACCCAAATATCAGGAGCCCACTACTGTGGGCACTGGAAGACTCCATGCAAGGTCTTCACTAACAATACCATTCAGCAGCTCTTCACAGAAGAAACCTCACTATGGCCGATGGAACCTGAAACACAACGGGACAGTGTGAAAACACGTGTTTTTTTTTATCACTTAAGGTACAATTCACTTTAAGGCAAAGCTTTGGTCATTCTTAAAGAAGCTGCAGTTTGCATAACCCTTAATGTAAGCATGTTAAAGCTGCAGAGAAAGCAAAGTCTCAATATTCAGTACAAATAAAACGTAAACACAAGCTAAAAATAGATGTACTGTGGACATGCATTACAGTGGTGCAAGGTAGTGCAAATAGTGAATCTCAAGGGGCAGTGTGGAGCTGAATAAAGCATCTCAGTTTGAATATTGTCCTGTGCTTTGTCACAGCATCTCACTATCTCACTGCCCCTCAGTCTGATGATCACCACACAGAGGAGGGGCAGAGAGGAGCCGTGTAGCCTGTACTGACCTTGTTAGGTGCTTGCTTGAAGAATGGACTTCCATCTCATTACTCTTGAACTCATTCAGCTCCTTCCGAATGGCTGCCTGCAGAACAAATCCACACGATGTGTAAGCACAGACCAGTTCATTTAGACCAGGATCAAGTCACTCAAGTGGAGATAGGAAGTCAGAGTATGTAGTAGCCTAATGTTTGAATGCGTTTTTCTAAACCTGTAGTCAAAAGTCTAAAAAGGGCTAAACCATAACTTTGATTTCATATTCATGGTAGTTCTTATTTCTTAATGTATAAAACGATCTCCTTTCTTTATGTACCTTGTCAGCAGCAGACAGCCTGGTCCATGGTTTGTCTGCTCTCCTGTCGTAGTCCTGAGCTTTGGCCACTTCCACATAGTCACTAAAACGGATCAGGATCTTTCTGTCACGCAGCTCATCCACTGTAGGCCGCTGGTTCAGCTGAAGAAAACAAACAGCTCCATGAATTTAGACAAAGTGACATGTAAAAGCAGGTATTAAGGCTGTGTTGTGTCTGGCTGTGCAGGCGCTGTCAAATGTTAGATTAAATTGGTGACATTTAAGGCCGGGGATGACCTACCTTTCTGTTGAGCCGCTGTTTGATTTCCCTCCTCTCCTCCTGTTCACTCTGGTCATTTCTCTCTGTTAAAACAAAGGATGGCAGAACTTCAGTAAATAATAGTCACACAACACTCAGGTGAGGAATATGCTGTGGATCTGATGCTGTTGAGCAGCTCAGTTAACAAGTTTGAGTTTTCAAACTATATTGATTAATAATATAATACTGTGGAATAAAATGGCATACATCCTCTGATACACTTTGGTACTTTTTCTAATAGTCAAAGTTTAGCACCCAAAAAAAACCCTCTCTTGCTGTGATTTATGAATTTACAAAGTTGAAGATGTGTATATATTTGAATAATAGTAGCTTACAAATGAATTTAAAATTCAGCCCCTCCTAGATGCATATGCATAGATGTGTATTTGCACATGTGCTAACTTGTCTGACAGCCACAGAGGGGATGGGGTGGGTGCAGTTGTTGTTTGGGGTCAGAGCCTGTCACAGTGGGTCAGAATAGAGGCACACAGCTCCTGGGAGCCCAGTCCACAGGTGTGCCCCTTGTGCAGCTCTAAAGGAGGCTGCTTTCATAATGCTCTGACACAACAGCCGCTGCCTCTCACACGCCACATGCTCAGTCACACATGCGCGATCTGTTTTCTGTTATTTTTACACAATGAAACATGCATAATGAGCACATGCTGTGTGAAAAAAGACACAGTCCTTTAAACAAAGCAAAATACTACAGGCCAGTACAACTGTCGGCTATCTGTTGTACTGCATTCTATTTATTATTATTATATCTTTTAAAATATTTGTATTAATTTAATTATTTGCTTTTATTTAGGACGGTCTGTGTCTGTGTGGTTTTTTTTTTTTTAACACTACACTAATTGAGCAAAAACATAACTTACGCTTGAGGATGTTCCGGCTCTCCAGCTCCTCCACTCCCGGCCGTTGGCTCAGTCTCCTGCGGAAGAAGACCAGAATCACGTTTTGCACCATCCTGATGCTGTCCTGGACAGGACCTCAGTCCTCAGTCTTTGTTTGCAGGCTCAACTGTCACTAGCACCGCATGAACCGGACCGTACCGCGCCAAGAGCCGCTCATCCACAGCGCGTCTCGCGGTGCGTTCCCACAAAAGCTCCCGGTGCGCGCGCTACACCTGACGCTCCACATCGGGACAAGTAATACAAGTTAGTCCAGTACGCAGAAGTAATGTTTTCAAAACGGGTTATATCCTCCAAAAAGTCCCACGATAAACAGATTGGCTACGCTGCGGCTCTACGCGCTCTGAGAACTGAGCGCGCGTTGAAGCGCTGCCGCTTTTACGAGGCGTCGGTCTAAAGGAGGGTGGGGCTAAAGGAGACCCCCCTCACACTGTGGAGCTCGCATAGGCACACCTCCACTCATGATCGATCAACCACCGTTTACAAGTGGCAGGGGCTGCAGGCCGGAGGCCAATTTATGAAACTTTGGTAAGAATACAGCAGCAGAACAGACGGTGTGAAAAATGAGAGGAAGACAATGAACACAAAGAAAAACGTGATTATATGATCAAAATATGATTAAAATGAACAATCTGAAGCTGCTTGATTTCGACATAATTTAGCTTGAAGAGACAAGAGATACAAATTGTGTTTTAAGCTCTGTGGATCAGTTGGCGTTAACATTTGGCTTTAATTGATGTTACAAGTTCCAATGTTTGGCTTTAAAATGCTACAGAACCTTGTGTGTTGAACAATTGGGGCTTGAAAGCAAATATGGCAAATTGTGACCATGTTAATTCTTATAATTATAACACAAAATCTCAATATCAATAATTGAGAAAAGAGTTACACACGTGTCACTAGTGTAAAGGGCCAAGTCCCCTCCGATGTTAAAGAATCAATACTCTCAATCTGTTCAGGAGAAATATGGCACCTAAACAGCAGCTCTGTGGGACGTCTGTCTCTAAATTGTTCAGCCAGCTATTGATTTGCAGCTTTATTTATCAAAAAAGTGCCCTAATTGTTTATCATGGGTCAGCATTTTGAGCACTCACATAGTTGAGATGCCACACATGACTTTCCAAGATAAAACTGAGCCCCACCCCCAGTGACCCAACCGCTTTTGCACAATTGTCCACAGTGTTAAGACATCTTGAAGGAACATGATATGTTAGCAATATAAACATGCAGACCTGTCATGATAATTAATCAACTTATTCAATATATGAAACCAGAACAATATTTGCAGGATAATTTAGGGTATTTTTGTTGAAATACAATAAGATTTGAGCTTTAGAGATTTAAATAATTAACTCCTATGTTTAAATATTGTTTCATTCTGCTATTGTTGCAACTCAGGCCTTTTGTTTTGTACAATGATGTCTATTTTAAAATGGCTTACTGGGATCATCTTGTATTAATGCAATTATGGCAGTGGCATAAAGTAGTTTCAATACTATCATTTATCATATTATCTGATAATAACATGTCTTTCATCATTATAGTTGCATCACTGTGGTCACAAGTGGCTGATTAAACACGTTTCTCTATTATTTTTTAACCAACATGTCGCCCTTTACTCACTATCTTTCCTCACCGTGATAAAAGCAAATGCAATCACTCCAGTGTTAGCCCACTGTCACAACCTGTTATCAACTTCCACGTTTCAGGCCAAAAACCTACAAACCTCGACGTGACCCTTTCCTTTCCTAACTCCAAATATAAGCCTATACTTTTGTTCTGGTTTGAGGACAATGTTTATATCATCAAGTATAAAAATACCTTATGCGTTGTCAGTGTTGGAAAGTAACTGAATACATGTACAGAGAATAAATAAAGCTGTTTTCAATCCTATGTTGTGTTTTTACTCTATAATTTCAATGCCAACCTGCTGTAAAAGTATTCCGAATACATTACTTAGATTAGACCATGTGTCAAAATATGTTACAAAATACCAAAATACCAAGTATTTCATATTCTGTAACTAAAACCTTATTCCCATCACAGTGCATTGTAAAGACTTCATAGCTACTGATACTCATCATCTTGTCATTCAGACAAGAGTTTTCAGTGATGGTTTGATGCCTAATTTAGTCTAGTGTCTAACCTAGTGGAGGCTGTTTAGTAGTCTAGTTAGTTTAGTTTGGTTTAGTTGAATTTAGTTGAATTTAGTTGAGTTTATTCGAGTTTAGTTCAGGGCGGCATCACACATTTTTGGTGCTAAGGTGTGGGTGCTCACTTAACATGTTAATGTAGAGGCTTTTAACAGTGGAGAGTACCACACCCGTTACCATGTTTGTGTCACTTTTTTTTAAAACACATTTAAATTTAGTTAGCACATACATGGGGGCTAGTCTGGCCTGCCTTAGTTTAGTCTACTTTTGTGTTTCATTTTTTGTATGTTTTTTGCTGGCTATTGTCATGGGACAATGTTTTTTCGGAAAGGTGATCTGCTTCTGTATACGGGTCAATGACGTATAAGGATTTTGTGTTTTTATATGTACTTGAATCGGCAACAACTTTAAAAAATGCCATGTTGTGTATCCAAGAATAACCTTAAAATTGTTTTATTTTTTAAGACATGGTTGGCTGTTAATCTAAGTTCTGAGTAATATGAACATAATATTAATATCTGAAACACAAAAACATGATATTTGGACAATTCCATGTGGGACTACAAAACAATTCAGAAAATATGCCAAAAAAAATAAAATAAATTTGATTAGATTTAGAGTAATTTAAAGAAGTTTAAAAATCAGTAGTTAAGGGTGGATGGTTGCACCACATGACATTTCAACACTTTAAGTTTAAAAAACATGCAGAATAATTAATGATTTCTGAAAAAATAATTTTGTTCCATGGAGGTCAGAGGTACAGGTATATGGGGATTTATTAAGAAATTGCAATTAGACAGATTTTATGCCATTGACCCATACACCCAAACACAGCAAATGGTAAATTAAAACAGCTCAGTGTTACTAGAAACATGTGGCCACCAAATGCTTCACTGTTAAACTGTTTCACGGCATAGGTGGATATACTCTCACTGGACACTCTAGAAATCATCTGGACAAAAGCATATCCACAATATGACTGGAACCAGACCTTACAGAAGAAATACTGGACCAAACAGCTATAGCCTAAAGCAGAATTAAAGGAGATTTCTGTGCCCCTCAGCAATCCGGGGGCATTATGTGCTGACCCTCCATGGGAACACCAAGTATCTGAACAGGATGCCCACTCCGCCTCATTCGCCAAAATTACCAAGAGAACAGAGGCTTTTTGAGTCGAGGACACTGGGGCATGTTAACCCTATTTTTATTTCCTGTGCTCCAAGTCTGACCATTATAGAGGACAGAGAAATGCACAGGCTAAAACAGACTTTATAAGGGTCTATATTACGTTTTTTCCTGATCTATGGTCTAATGTTGTTTTCTCATCACAAGAAAACTTAAATGGAAAACACAGGTACTAGTCAAGTCAAAGGATAGCTGCTAACTTGAAAATGTGTACGTCATGACATCACAGCTTTGGAAATGGAGGCAGACTAATAATGCAGCACTACTCGAGTGCGAATGAAACAAAACTCCAAAACAAAACTCCAGGTATGTTATTGATGAAGTAACAACATTATAACAAAGCTAAAAGCTCACAAGTCAAGCCTCAATATATAGCCATTGCGTCATACTATTTTTAATTGTGGCAACATGTGAACCTTAAATACAAAAATCTAGCTATAACCCAAATCAAACCTTTGCAAGACCTTTATAATACGCTTGAGTATGAGTACAATCCATAGTTCAGGTTGGGAAACAGTGGGATTGAGCACAGTGCAAAGGCGAGACTTAAATGTGCTAAATGGAGCGGAGAATGTAGACTACACTAAGTAGACTTCAGGAGACACCATACACAAGACATAGTTTTACTGGCAAAAAATATGTGTAAAGGTAGCAAACATATTCTAATATAAGATTAATTAGTTTTAGTTTTTCTAGCATTTCTAATGGGTCCCTAGCAGTGGTGGAAATGGTATTTAATTGTGTTACTTAAGTAAAAGTACAGATACTGACACAAAAAAGCAAAAGCAAAAAGTACCACATTAAAAAACAAAAAAACAAAAAAAAACAAGAGTGACAGTATTAAAGTACATGTTTACAGTAAAAGATTTTGAGGTTTTATAAGGCTTGAAATGTAGTAATTTTGATACATATTTGTACTTTTGTTCAGTATAAACAATTGAATAATTTTTTTGTTTGCTTTTGGTTTTTTTGCTGTTTATGTATTTGTAAATTTTTATTTGTTCAAATTATGAATTAGATCACATTAAACTCTTTAGGCTTTACAGGTGGTCTTAAACTATAATAAAAAATTGTTTCACTTTTCAGTCAACAATGTAGTGGAGTAACAAATCCAAATGCTCGCAGTCAGAATGCTTGTGATTGAATAAATACAAAGTAGAGCTGTTTAATGTCATATTGTGGAACAAGACAGAGCAATAGTAAAGTACATAAACATACCATTTATACTTAAGTACAGTACTTTACTACCTTTAATTTGCTACGTTCTCGTTCCACCATTGGTCTCTAGTCACAATCCCGTGTTTACTGTAGTAGTTGGAGTTGTGGCGAGCTCCCCAGCCAGTATGTCAAAGCAATGAGCCGCCATTAAGAGCAAGGCCTGATGGGAGTGTCAGTCCGTACAGTGAGTGGGATGAGTCAGGCGCAGTGGACTCAGTGAGGTGTGCCCTAATGCCAGGCTTCTTCAGTGCCACGGCCTCAGGACAGCAGTGCCACGCTTCCACTGGGGCAGAGAGGGGAGGGGCTGCAGGGAGCGGGATGCCGGGGCTAATTAAGGAAAACCTATAGAGAAGTGCACAGTTTATGTAACTGTATTGTGGTGACCTGGATGTACGCTTTACACATAGGTCATGAGTTCTCTAAGCATGAGTGTCTAATTCTTCTTTCAGAATATTGGGTATTGCAAGGTGGGCCTAATATGGCCAAAATGAGATGTACTTAACATGGGGGGAAATAGGGAAAATACTTTGAAGACGTATTTAGTTACAGAATACTGAATACCTGAATTAAAATACATGGTCCAATCAGAGGGTTGTATTTTGAATGCATAGAATACCTTTACATTGAGTTACATACATTATACACATGATAGAGTAAAGAGGATAAAAAACATCTAAATATTTGATTGACTATTTGTTATGCATTTGCTATCACTCATTTGAGAAGAGAAAATTACATATGCCTTCACCACAAGAGCTGTGTTTTCTATTTTTCTCACTAATTAAGTGCAGTTTGAAGACTAAATTGTGTGATCCCATATCACCATGTATTCCTTTGATTTGAAAAAAGTAAGTGTATTCTGAATAGCCATAAAAAAGTAATTGTATAAAAATACAGTATTCAGAATATGTATTCTCTGGACATTCTCTGGACAATACTCAATTACTAGATTGAAGATGTGTAAAATGACTCAGTTCTCAGTTCTCATCTAAGTTCTGATGGTGTGCCAATAAGTAGAAAAGAGGGATAGAGTTTTTTGAAATGTGGTAGTGGGCATTTAATTATGAACATTTTAAGGCCACAAGTAGGAGAGAGAAAGCGCCACTATGGCCTAGATGAATATGGGCAAGTGAATGAGCTGACACTGTGATCTATGCCACTCTCCGATCTTATTACACTCTCATTTCAGTCGTGTTTTGTTCTGTCAAAGTGCCTCTGCTGTCCTGGCATAACAGTGCATTGACTAACAGAGACAATGGACATCCATTAGCTAACATGGTGGATGTAATCTATTTAGTAAATCAATATCTGATCTCTTTGCATAATGAACAGAGTTGTAGTCATCTAGAAAGCACTGTCAATGGAGTAACAGAATAACAGAAAGTGTCATAATACTTATTGAACAAAAAATAACACTTTAAGGTGTATTGTGTAACAAATGTTTTTCTCCGTAGAGATGTTTTGTATGGAATGTTTCACAGTGTGGCATTACACCATCCTATCTTCATGGAGACCAAACCGCAGACAGTGTTAAAGGTCAGATCTATGGAGAGGCAGCCCACATCTCAGGCAGAGCAATGACATATCATTAGAAACAGGCAAGTGACGAACCCCCAACCAAAAAGTTACATAGTGGAACCATTAACTGAAAAAGAAGCTCATCTATGTGTTGCCTCATATTTTCAAGCTTTCAAATAAATATGTAATGTAAAAACATTCATTAACAATAATTTCAAATCTCACATAAAATAATGGTAAACAGAATCCGACCTGTAAATGTTGCAATATAAAGAATAAGACATTGTAATAGACTGTTTTGATCCATTGCAGATTTGACTACCCACTTTTTAACAAGGGATTGAAATAGCAAACCAGCCACACTGTAATTTGGCAGATTTATAGGCCAGATGCCCTTCCTGACGCAACCAGCCTCATTATGGGAACCTAAAATATCATGTGCTTGCGTCCACTTAAAGATTCTACACTATTTGCTTTGTTGTCAGTTTGGCTGCTAAAGTCTCAGCCTTCACAGCCATAAGAACTGAACTCAGAGAAAACAGAAATAAGTGGAGGTTGGGGGTGGAGCTAGTGCAGTAGTTTGAAATAAATGCTCTTGCGAGACTCTTTGTATAGACTGTGGGCTGGAGAGGCGGGCACAGGAGCCGAGTGGGGGCAGAGATGCTTGGAGACTTTTGACATTTCAATTAGAAAGTACTCAGAATCAGAGCTTTGTGTGGCGCTAATTACTGTATGTGGGACAGGGAGGGTCTTTACTGTGACAACGTGTAATTTGAGGATTCCTCTCTCTCCCTTTTTTTGCCATTTATGCTGAGCCCATGTCATCCGGTGCTTACGTACATCCAAATGGCCCACAATGGTGCCAGATCTTGTAATTGGACTGCAGCCCGGTTGTGATGCTGCTGGTGTCTATAATAAGGTCCAAATAAAGTCATACTTAGACAAACGTGCTGCTGTGAAGTAAAAGGCCACCAAGCTGTTTAAATCAGCATGAGTGCTGATGAATAGGCTGAGGTGTCATCTGTGTTATTTAGTATAGACTCAATACAGCATTGTAGTATATTTGGACTGTGCAGGAGCCTTTTGTTGTCTTCATATTTAGAAGAAGAGTGAGTTGCATTGACAAAAAAATTTTTGTTTACATTTTTATCCTATTAAAATGTATATTTATGCTTATTCTAGTGGAAGCAAGGAAGAAAAAGGTCTCAAAAATGTAAACTCCTTCCTGTCCAATTAATGCTCCAGACATACATAAAGCCACAATTTGTAACTTTAGCCAACAATACACAAAAATAAAAGCATGTTTTTGTTTGTATTTATTGTACTGAAAAAAAAATAAATAAATAAATAAATAAATAAGCGTCCTAACTGAGTGGGCTTGCACCTCTAAAAACCTGAGGGTTATTTGGCCTGTAATAAATAAATAAATAAATAAAT
>KN496638.1:1073-34164 GCA_000787155.1 Scartelaos histophorus | reverse complement strand
TTTTGTTTTATTTTGTTTAACAGTTACATTACAAATCAAGTAAATGTAACTGTTAAACAAAATAAAACAAAATTTATAATTTTTGAATCAGTATCACTACATTTTAACAAATTAACAACACTTATTATACTTTTTTCTTTTCATATACATTTTTAAACAGGTACTTAAATACTTTCACTTAAGTAGATTTTTTCATGTCATACTTTTACTTTCACTTGAGTAACTTTTTAGTTCTGTTCCTCTGCTTTTACTTCAGTAACAAATTGGGTATTTTATCCCCAGTGTTATTTGACTACCGCACTTCTGTAGCTGAGCTAAATTCTTATATTTTTACTTTATGTCTTTGTTCTGACCTTTTAAGTGTTTAAACCCAAAGTATTACTGTACAAATCAATGGGACAATTGCACATAGTGTCATCACTTTCAGGAGGTTTGTTCTCAAATGGTCTTTTAAACCCTCTATTTTTGCCATTGCCTATTCAGCCTAAAGGATATTGGCAGTCCCAGGAGCTCCCTAAACCTGCTCCTTTTCTTTTCAACTGTTTGGATTTATAGGATTTTACCTGTTTTCAATCCCCGCTCTGGGATACATGCCACTTTTTTGACATTCTGTTTCCACAAGCGAGCGTTAAATGATGAGATGATATTATTTTTGTCTTGCTAAAAATGCAGGTTTGTCAAACAGTTGACATTCTGAGCTGTGGTGGGGAGCACATCACAGTCGTCATTTTGGCTGTGGGAGAAATGCTGATTCGACAGAGCGGTGGAAAGCTGGGTAAACGTTACCATGAGTGAAGAGTTAAAGCGGGGCTCCTGTAGCTGCTCCTGGCTCTGTTCTGCTGGATCTACTGTAAATAATACCTTCTGGTTGGCGATATAGGCCTCAAATGTTCTGGGCTGGGCAGTGCCAATACCCTGTCATCCATACACTGCTATATGAGCTGTTGAAATGGTTGGCCATAATAACGTACTTTTAAGAATTATTTATGTCAGTCCAGTCCAATATTGGAAAAAGCATATCAAAAACTGCTGATCTTTGGGTTAGAAACTTTTTTTAGCTGATATGCACAAATTTACTTTAAAAATATATTTATATAGAAAATAGCTACATTTGTTATATAGTAAAGGCTATAATTGCTTTTAGCTGTTCTTTTCTAGAGAACGTGAGTTGGGACAGTTTCATTTTCTCTGGTGCCTTATTAGACCTTTTACAGCCGACACCGTTGCTACTTTGCTTTGTGGTTTTATTTCAGCCAAATCAATGATTATTGCCCCTTTCTTATTTGTGCAACAAATCAGAAACATCTCAGTATTGACTTTTCAGTAACTCCGCGATAAGTCTATTCTAAACCCTATTCGCCTACAAATTGGTTGGGTCTCTATCTCTGAATGTCAGTGGATACACAATTTGCCAAAGAACAGAAACACTTAGAAAAACATGAGCTCCTGACCTGTGTTTGAAGCCAGGGGCACTCGGAGTCATTATTGCAGTGGCCTGAAGTATGCACAGAACATGAAAAAGCCTGTTTAATGTATTTCTTAATAAGTAAAGAGGGATTCCTGCTACTGCCAGTACTTATACAGTGACAGGTCGAACAACGCTGCAGCTTTATGCTGTATGGTTGCTTAGTGATAGCAGCTTGTTGCATGCATTAGTATTCTTATCTTCTTTTAATACTAATAAAAGCAGTTACTAATTATTCACATTAAAGGGCTGCAGTATATATCATTATTTTGTCACACTTTGCATATCTCAAAGGCTGTAGCACAGTACAAATCATTTAAAATACCTGCTCACTGTATATTTCCACCTCTAAGTACCCATGTTTTGAAATGCCTGCTATTCTTGTATAGTTTAGCATTTCAATCTTCTCTCAGTTGCTAATGCTCCTGGACTTTATGCTTCAATGGGACGCTTTTCAAAGCGCACTTCGGAATGCTTTTCACAAAAATCACATTTCAATTTTTCCCAAAATCTTTCTGCCCTAATACTCATTCTTATACTGTATGTTTTTTTTCTGGCACCAACTCCCTCTGAGGCCAAAATTCAAAACAAAATGATGTTTTTGAAATTGCATGCACTTTTATTATTATTTATATTTTTGAATCACCTTTTTCATTATATTAGCTTTTATCATTGCCGTCAACCTCAGCAGCCGCTCATTTCTCTCTGTACTTGTGTCCACAGGGCTGAACCCATCCTGACTCGAATGAAGGAGGACCACACGCGCATCATCCTGCCCGCCATCGACAACATCAAATACAACACGTTTGAGGTGCAGCAGTACGCTAACGCTGCTCACGGCTACAACTGGGGCCTGTGGTGCATGTACATCATACCCCCGCAGGAGTGGCTGGACAAGGGTGATGAGACTGCCCCCATCAGGTGAGCGGTGACGTATCTCTCCATTATAGATAAGGGCGTTTGATGAAATATGGATAGCCCCGGGTTATGACTTATTCATGCGCCCAAACCATCAAACTGAGGTGAGAGTGTGCGCCGCGACCTGCCACCAAAACATACCAATAAATCTCCCGGTACAAAATGGTCTAATTATCAGGATGAATGTGGGTCATTTGGATGCAGGATCACAAAGCTGCAGAGATGTGTTTTCAGTAATTGTGTGTTTTAAACGAGCAACTTATAATTTAGTTTGTGCCTTGGTCAGGATGACATTTTGCTACAATAGAAATCTTGCTCATCCATATTTTGGATTTGTTGACTTATTATCCAAGGAGGAAAATTTGTCCTCTGCGATTAAATCATCCTTCCACTTCAGTTTGGGCGCTAAAGTCTGTACGTCAGGAGTATCAAGCTCGAGCATCAGCCTTTACTCTTTGTGTCGTGGTTTGATGTTAGAAAGAGAAAACGCTGACAAAACTCACACAGGGAGAAAGTGAAGTCTTCCAGAAAGGCCCCATCTGTCTCCAGAAATTAATACAAAATGTGCTTGTTTGGTTTTACAAATGAAAACTCTTTTATATTGGAAATGATGCGCTTGTGAATATTGAAAAATAAATGAAAAATAAATCAGGTAAACATGTTCAAATCAAATATAGCTATTACAGAAAATAATGGAAATGCTTTATTTTTAATTACAAAAAAACATTGGACCTGCATTATTTTGTTGATGCTTTGGTTATCAAGACAATCTGATTAGTCCTTTGTTAAGTTTACTAGTTTCATGCTGAGATTTAAACCTAAAAGAACACTCTGATCTGAACCCTCTCTAACTAGCCCCTAGTAGCAGCAAAAAATCATTATTCAGTGCCTCTGCTGTTGCTTTACTATTATATGTGGTCTGTCCATATACAGATACATCTAAAAAAATTTGAAAAGTCAATATATTCTACTATTTTTTAGATGTGCCTGCACTGGAAAAAGGGAAAAACCTGTGCATGTCCTCTATGTGCATTTGCAAATCAGGTTTACCTTTCTTTTTTATAATTAATAGTGCAGGCTACACACAATTCCACAAACTTTCAATGTTCTTTGAAAAAAAATGCGACATTAATTTCAAAAGTACTTTGAGAAATCCCGTGGCCATTATTATTCTCATCCAAGCTCTCAGCGCCATATAAATGGAAATGCACTTAATTGCTTTGATGTGTGTGTGACAGAGGGAGCGTGCAGGTAGGACGCCCACAGCCTCGTCCTCCTGCAGCTCTGCCTGGAGTTGTTTGTTTAAATGGTGGAGGTAGGAGCTCGGTGCACAGGGTCAATCCATATTAGCAGCATGAAGCAGCATCTCTATTGGTTTTCATCCTTTACATATTCATAAACACCGCTGGATTGCGAATGTTGCTGGAGGCTCGGTGTATTGGCACTTGAAGCCAGACCAGAATTTAAATTATTACCAGCATATGAGCCCTTCCTGTAATAATGTCATTGAATTAAAAGAATGGCTCAGAGCTTATAGCGCTGTGCATATATTAGACAGGTGGGAGAATCATGTTAACGTATAGAGCGCTTTAATAAATGCAAATTGTTTCATATTGCCGTTTTTAAAAGGGTCAGCTAAGAGTCAAGGGGAGAATTATTCATTTTGTTTTGGATGTAAATTGCTGTTTAGAGTCATGAATATTTGAAGGAATCCAACTATTTCAAGTCATTTAATTCACTTGCTTAAAAGACAAATAGTTTCAGGCTAAAACTAGAAATAACTAGTTTTTAAGACTAAAAATTATGCCTGGAAAAATACTTTTATATCCACTGTTAAACCGTCTTAAGTTAAACAGTACTGGAAACTACTAGACAATCCCACTTGTATGGTTTTTGCAACATAGGAACAGTATCTGAGCAGAAGTTTTATTGTCCAAATATTTGGTTTATACTTTTGTGCGTTTTGATCCTCAGATGCCCCTTTCTCTCTGCTCCCTCACAGCTGTATTGCGCTATTGATTGAGTATAGTAACATCCAGGTGAGAGATGTAAAAAGGATCAAATCAAACCAGAGTCGCACAAAGCCGTTTGGAGTTTGCCATCGACTCGTGTGTGCGTGCGGACAGATCGCCTAAGGGCCGGCTGAAGTGTGGCGGCTGCGAGGATTTCTATTGGAAATCATTGATCCACTTGTTTCTCTGAGGTTTCTGCCCATCAACAACACAAGTCCATTCACAGCTCTGACGAACTTCCCTTTGCAATGTTTTGGACTCACTGAACAATGCAAAAGTAAAGAAAGGAACGAGGTGTAGACTGCTATCAAAAGCAAAAGAGATTTTCTGCACCGCACTGCTCTATACTGGGAGAGTGAGATAGCGGTCAAACAGAGCACTCACCTTTTTGTGTGTCATTGAAATGCAGTTCCAAGTGGGCAAAACCTACTCAAAGCCATAGACTGTATGATAGAAGTGGGCTAAGTGAGTGTGATGTTACCATGGGCTGCATAAAAAAGTGGACTAAGTGAGCGTGATGTTACCCACAGAGTTCAGCACAACTCAAATGAAGCCCGGTTATAGAAGCGAATTTGGAGTTAGGCTCTAGCTTATGAATAGGGTTTTTTTAATGGACAAAATACGAACATGTAAGACCAAAATGAGGTCACAAAATCCCAATGTAAGTCAATTGGAGTCAGAAGGAGCCAGAAGAACCTCCTGTTGCACTTCCTATTTTTAATGCGGGAGCTAAGGCGTCTGCAGTGTCCGTTCGTATATACGGTCTATGGATGTTACCCATAGCATCGGTTGCAGCCAAATTAAGCTCATTGACGCTAGCGGTTATTACAGCTAATCGGCAAGGGACCGTATTTGAATATCAGAGTGCAAAACCAAAGAGCCAATTATGAGTGAGGCGGTTGAAGGTACAATCCCTCCTGGTCACGCTGCTAGTTTAGCAGGGGTACGCGCTTAGCAACAAGGCTGTCAATCAACATGCTAATGCTACGTGAACTGCAACCAAAGCCCAAAGGAATCACTCACTTCCTATTTTGAATGTGTTGACTAGCGAGTTAGCTAAGACCATTTATATATGCAGTCGATAAATCCGTCTGTTGTGTCTTAGTTGACCAAATTGTGTAGTAGTTGACTAATCTTTTTATTTAGATCATATGTATTTATGTGGGACAGCAGAAGAGTGATTGAGTTAGGTGAAAATGTATTTTATGGTAGTAAAAAGGCAGATTCACTAGTTTAATCTTTATATCATCACCTTCCTAATTAATAGTTATTTTTTGCAACTCTCCTGCTATAGTGAAGTGCAGTTTTGTTCAGATACACAAAGATACGTAATAGTTTTGTGAACTTTTGGCACACCCCCTTTTTAGTCTACTCATCGAGCAGTAGGACTTGTCTTTAGTCCACCAAGTATTTCTTTAGTCAACTGCAGCTCTAGTATCTTAGATAAATACATACAAAAATATGCAAATACTACACACTATTTGTGCAGCATATTATTTATATCACGGTAAAAAAATAATCTTTAGGGATGACAGTGGGGCAGTCTTACAGTTGCAATTTCAAAATATCTCTGCATAAGTTTTTGTGTTCCTTAAAAATTTCCCGCTCCAGTTCTAACACAAACAGAATAGCAAAGGCCAAACAGGGGGGAGAAATGTCTTCTGTTTTGGGACCAAACTGTATTGAGTTTAATAACCCTGTATCACCTACACTCCTGGTGTTGAAATGAAACGCTGGTCCTAGCTTTATATTAAATTAAGTCACATCTCCCCAATTTCAGCAAGGTTAAAGTCTGAATGAGAGCTGTCTAGTATTTTTGGCACATTCAACAGCAATGACACAGGTCAAGAGCAGCCTTAAATAAAAGTGTGGAAGGCATTGCATTTAAAATCCGCTGATCCGAATGTCAGTTTGGGGAGGGGGGCACAAGGACGGACTCTCCCAGCAGGCTGGCCATCTGCACTCTAAAAATATGCCCTGTACCTAAGGACATGAAGTGAAGCGCGGAGGGACATTTCACCATTGCAGAGTAGTAATCAACACCTTGGTTCTGAGCCAAATTCCCTCCTGCTTTGAAATACGCCCACATAAACATCAGGGCACTGGGGAGTAGAAGGAAGGGTGGAGTAACTAGATACTTTTACTACTAGTCATTTAATTTGATATGTATTTTAACTTTTGGGCTGTAAAATTTTACTGGGTCTGATAAATGAATTAAACTGCAGTAGGCTGAGCAGAAGAGACTGTAGCAGGATGCAGTAGTAGTAGTAGGACTACAGATGTGGTTGTGGTGATTTTACATATATTTTGCAAAAACAGCTTAGGGTCAAAATGAGTCTGTTGTATGTGCACCAGGAATGTTGTTGCATTGTTAGCATGCTAGTTGTCAATACTTGTCCACAAAATGCGCTGGCCTGTGGAATTAATAAACTATTTGCTCTTTTTTATGTATTTATTTGTGCATTTATTGTGTTTTTTCGTTTTTATTATGTTTTTATTCATTATGCTGGACCACGATCTGCTTGTTTCCATGGAAATGTCTTTGCTTTCCTGGGACATTCTAGAGCAGACCATTAAACATTTCAAAGAAGCAAGCAAGTGACAATGAATTGACGTGAGAGTGTATGCTTTTTATTTTTGAGCAATAAAAACACCTGTAATAGATGCGTTTATTGGCATAGTGTGGAACATTCCAGGCAAAGCAGTTAGATCTCCATGGAGACAATAGATGGTGGATCCTCTACCTGAAAAATTGCATAGTGCACCTTTCAAAAATGGAAAAATGAAATAAATAAATGAATTAATTGTGGTAAAAATCAGCTACAGCGCCTTGAAAAACATTGCTAATTAGTTATAGTTAGATTTGTTTAAAATACACAATATTCCACTTTAATGGGAGACATAAAACACACATTTACACTTAAGTTCTGACCACATAATATGTTTGCATCCACTCAGGGTAATTGGAGCTGCCTCTCGACTTAAGCACATACACAGTGTTTGCGTTTAAGGCAATCTCCTTTTAAAAGTGTCTGAGGGGACTTATCCAAAGGAGACACTTGAAACTGCAGTGAAGTTAGCAGTGACGTGACAGCCGTGCAGACAGGAGACTGATGAGGGGAACTCTTTGTGTGGGCTGTAAGCAAACAACACCACACAACCTCCTGTCACCACTGCAGAATTTAACCAGTGAGCTATAGGAGCCAGAGACAGCAGGGGGGCAGGGGGAGAGAGATGCCGGCGTTTGTGGGTGCTTAGGCTTCACAGGGATCTATTCTTAGAAAAAAACACAGCTGTAAAAGTATAATAGACCCAAGTTGTGGCCACATAAACATGTCATATAAACTAACTCATAACACAAGTGATGGATGAGAGGCCCATGCAGTAAAACTATAGTAATCAAGGAAGTAAACGTCTGGCACTTTACAATAGAAATATGGCATATAATTGGTTTTATGGGGTTGATTTAAATATAGTTTGTATAGTTTGTTTAAGGCCATATAATAAAGGGGCGGTATGTCAACTAAATATGTTTAAAGGGCCATATTACACTATTTTCTGATCTATGTTATAATGTTCTTTTTCAATGTTTGCTTATCAAAAACATACCTGAAGTTGAATTTGTTTCATTCACACATGTTTAACTTACAAACTCTGCATATTTACACTGAATTCTTTTGTCAAACAGTTTTTATACTCCAATACAACTTCACTAGAATTACTGGGATAAGTTCAGCCCTGGAATTACCAATCTCTACTGAACTAAAAGAAACATTTTGAGCTTTTGCGAGGGTTAGGGTTGGGGCAGGTGGTATAATTTTTGGGGGTTGCGCCAAAATTATAAATGTATAGTATATAGTACTTTAGCCCACAGGATGGTAGGCTATTTTAACATCTTCTTACAGTCTATGATTTCACACAAAATAACCAATATTTAATCAGTACAAATGCAGCAACATACGGTGAGATCAAGGCACCTTTCACATTTTGTCAAACAGTTTTTATACTCCAATACAACTTCACTAGAATTACTGGGATAAGTTCAGCCCTGGAATTACCAATCTCTACTGAACTAAAAGAAACATTTTGAGCTTTTGCGAGGGTTAGGGTTGGGGCGGGTGGTATAATTTTTGGGGGTTGCACCTAGGCCAAAATTATAAATGTATAGTATGTAGCCCACAGGATGGTAGGCTATGTTAACATCTTCTTACAGTCTATGATTTCACACAAAATAACCAATATTTAATCAGTACAAATGCAGCAACATACGGTGAGATCAAGGCACCTTTCACAGCAGCTATTTTCACCTTCATCATCATCACCATCATGGACTACAAAGCCCAAACACATGATGGGAAATGCAGTTCAATGTGTTTTGATGAAACATGACGCCCTGGCACTTGGGGCGTTCCTCCCTCCTCTTTCTTCATCTCATTTATCTTTAGTACTTTACTTACAACTTTTATATCAACACAAATGCTTCAAATCAAACAGGAGAGGGCCCATGTGATGTACAGTACAGACACAGGATCGATGTGTGATCTTGAGGCGGCACCGCCAAACACACCTCAATAAAGAACAGTGAAGCTTCTCTGAATGTTTATTTTAAAGTACACACTGAGTACATAGTAAAGTACATACAGGCAACAATTTATGCACAAAATTTGGTGTGTCAGAAAATTAGAAAAGTGTTAAAAAGTTCAATATTGGGAAGTCAGGGTGTCACACTTTAATTAGCAAATTAACTGAAAAAAACTTACAAATGTTTCCTGATCCTTTAAATGGTCTCTGAGTCTGGGCCAGTGGGTTACACAGTCATGGGGAAGGCTCCACAAACAGGATAAGACGCAAAAAGTCATTGCTCAAGACGCTGGTTGGTTGGGACGGACATCAGTATTTAGTTAATAACACCGTGACCATGTTGTATCATGAGACTTGGATATTGTATTAGAAAGATTAGACAGGTGCACAGGTCTGACAGGTGCACTTACAGAACAGCCTCGGACATGGAGATAAACTCGTCATTTGGGGTTTCCGAGCTAATTTGGAGTAATATAAGGATTAAACTTTCTTACATATAGTTGCTTGGATAGATGGACTTATCACAGGCACGATATGTTACTCATTAAAATAGCTTAATTTACTTTCTCTTTTCATCCTAAGAGTGTTTACAAGTGTTTACAATCCTAATGAGTCCCAAACCTCTGATTGTGTCTTTTTATCTGGCATCTACAAAACTTTAATCCAAAAAGTTATTTAAGGCGACTACATCTTATTTAATACTGATTAAGTTGTTCTCTCTGGGCTTCCACAGAACTCCTGCTATGATCGGCTGCTCCTTTGTGGTGGATCGGGAATACTTCGGGCAGATCGGACTACTGGACCCCGGCATGGAGGTGTACGGTGGAGAGAACATCGAGCTAGGGATGAGGGTGAGTACAATGTAATATTACTATAATGTCACAATGTTAGGATCTTGGGATGAATAATTATGCTGCTATCTGGTGTAAGTAACAAAGGTAACAGTGGATGTAATAAGCAGGAGTAGCACTTGCTCTGAGACTTACTGCGAAGGAATGTGCTAATGAGACTTCACTTTTTTGGGGTTTTTTGCACATTTGTTCACCAGAAAGGCCACACAAAAGCCATAATTACAAATCCAATATTTGAAGAGGTAATTTCTGAACGAGCGGTCTTGGTGAGGGAGATAGGAGAAATCTATATTCAGACTCAGGAAGAGCTTATGATGAGGTCTGCTCCTGTTTCCAGCCCGAGGGAGACAGCTTAAGATACAAAACCCAGGGGCGTCAACACAAGACATGATTAAACTTTGCAAACTTTGAATTTTCTTAGATGAAAAGGAGGGCGGGAGAAATCCTTTTAATGCAAATCGTCAGCCAACCCGACGGCACCGAAGCCTGTATACGCGAAATGTAAATGCTTTTTGCTAGCTTTGAGTAAAATTTAACGCTTCATGAGAGCGCAGGGACTTGGTGAAGAATTGGTTTGAGTTTAAATTCAGAAAATGTTTCTCTCCAGCCGACTGGAACCATTCGGGTCTAAATGCTCTCCTCGACTTATTGGAATGAGAAATGCTTGAAAGAGCCTGCTTCATCATGTAACGTCGTCACATCCATCTCTGTAGCTCTCAAAGGCTCGATGGGACAGAAGAGTGGCTACACCGTTTTATGAAAAATATTTAAAGGAAAATTGACCTGAGAATTGATTCTACAAATTGGTGCCATGCTGGTTTGAATATGTCAGCAGTCATGTTTTTTTTACATCACAATATTAAGCTGCTTTCTTTATCAAACAGGGTTACACTAAATTGGACTTTAGAAATAGTGAAATAGAAATAGTTTGTTTTCTTTCTGGTTCTATTGTTGAAAATCCTATGCTTTCTCATTTTTTACAACTCAGTACCTGTTTATTGCTGCATGTATATTGACAAAATTTGTAACTTTCAAAATAATTTTTATTAAATGCACAAATCCCTTATGAGCCACTTTCGGATAAAACCCTATTTCTGCTCCAAGCACAAGGTTGCTATCCTCTCTTTTAAGATTTTTTTGATCAAAGACATAGCGATGGTGCCCTATGTAACTTTTCTGCTGGAGGTCGGGGATGCCAGCGGCTCGTCTCCATGGAGATGTTATCATTTTCAAGTATTACGAATGTTTACCGCTCCAGAGTACTATGAAAAACATGCACTCTTCCTCATTCCTCATAGATCTGACCTTGTAACGTGGCCTAGTGCTGGTGTCACCTACTCGTATATATTGTAGAAGTTAATGCTATAATGTGTCAGGCAAAGTAATAACTCCACTGAGACAAACGGGTTCTGAATCATCCTCAGGAAAAGTTCCATAATGCATCTTTATATTAGTCAGAGAAATATATAATTGAAAATAATTGAATCACTGTTTAAAAAATCTCTTAAAATTTTTGACCAAAAACCTAATTCATTTCATGTATGTTATATTTTAAATAAGTACAATCTTTTCAATTTTGAACATTTTATAAATTTTAAGTATGTTTGCTTCATTTATAAAGCGCTACATGGACTAGCCCCGCCCCCCATGTCTGTCTTTTTCAAACCTAAGATGTCAAGTGGTCCCAAAACCAGAGGAGACTGTGAGGTCCCCACAGAAGAACCTCTTTTGGACAGAACAGTGTCTCTGTGAGGGCCACTAACATCTGGACCAGTCTCCTCTGCACATACAGGAGCCTTACACTGATCAGCTTTAAAACACAACTCAAACTATGGCTGAAAACCAACCAGTCATGTGACCACTAGACTTTGTTTTTGCTGCTTGTATTGTGTGTATTGTGTGTATTGTATTGTATTTTTATGTATTTGCCTGCCGAGGGACTACGGATGAAAATCTGGCATATTTACATTTGTTTTATACTTATGTTCATTAATGTGCATTGTCCCTATCAAATAAATAAAATAAAACTATTCATATTGCCTTTTGCTGCCCATTATCCAAGCACTATCCCTCTCCAGGCCCTCAGCTTTACTTGTTTGCTTGTTTCTTCTCTCAATAGCACTAACAATATGGCTGTATTTGCTGAATACACCTAGAAAAACTCTACGGAGCAGCCTGTGATGTAGTGCGGTCCTTTTACATAGCCCCACCTGTCTTTCATCCTATTATTTTCTATAGTTTAACTTTTGATTCACGAGACACGAGGACCCCGGATTTGCACTAAGCCATCACAAATGCAATTACCTTTTCGTCCCCGTTTGGCCCGTCCGAAATAGACCACATGCGCGAGAGGAGGCACGGTCCATTGAGCGTTGTTTGAATAGGTCTGCAGTCAACAAGCAGCTTTATCCATTCATATTGTACTAATGGAATGGTGATGGGCCCCCGAATACAATTACCCCTACTGAGGTCCAGAGGTAGAGTTATTGTTGGTGGCGGGTGAGCAGTTGCCATTCAAGGCTCGGTTTGATGGACACGGACATGTTTAACAATTAGTCCGGGCTAGTTCACAATGGCCGCATGTGCCCGGAATGGAGAGGGGCGCTGATGAAAAGCAGGGATCATGCTGAAAGGTTATGCTGGAGTTATAATTGACTTGGGCTGGAGAGGCTTTTGTTGCCAACAAAAAGGAGAAAGGTTTCCAGCTGGTTCAAAAGCACAGGGTTTTTTTTGCACTAAATGGAAGGTAATGCGTTGTAATTTTGTGAGTGTTGTGATGGGAAAGCAATTAACATTTTGAGACAGAACTTTTGAAAAGCCTATATAATGTCCAGGTGTTAGCGTTTTGCATGTTATTATATAGGAATATTGTCAATCAGAATAAAATAAAATTACTCACGTTAGAATACTGTAACTTGAAAATAATATTGCCAAAGTAGAAGTAAAAAGTGGTACACAATTTACTCAAATAGCAAAAAGAAACTACCATTAAAGTAAGAGTTATTGCAGGAGTAAAAGTCTAGGTGAAATGCAGCACTTAAGATGCTTTCTATACCCTTTTTATAGTATTGAGCCAGAATGGAAGGGAGGATAGGCCAGATTCAGACAGATTCCTCATGCAAAGGAGCCTGAGGGAGTAACAACAGGACAATGACAACACTTTGAGTTAAAGTGAAGAATGACTATAGTATCGTCCATTTAAGTCCTTTTCAGTGTCTATTACCGTCTGTTCAATGCTCGTTCAATGTGTGTTTGTAGCCAGTCGGGCTACAAGCTCCCAGATCATTCGACTCTTTCCATCTAGTAGTGGAACATTTCTTTTCAGCGCATCTGCAGTTCTCAACTCGAACTCAAACAAGAAACCTGACCTAAAGATAAGCCCAAAAATATACTTTTCTGTTTACAATATATATGTACTATGTAAATGATTATGTTTTTCTGTCTTGACACTACCTTGCAAAAACAAAAGTCATACTCCAAGTGACTTCTGGATGATTTTAAGTCATTGGAAGGACACACCACTATGACAACTGCATGAAATACACACTTCAAGCTTCAAAAAGTTGCTCAACTTGTAACTGACTATAAACTGGCTCTCCCTGGATGCTGCTGTGATGCTGAAGGACATAGAGGAGGGACATTTTTATTTATTTTTTTTGTCTTAACACAGACCCAACCAGTCCTTCTGTTAAACTGCACTGAGACACAAAGGCAACTGAGAAGCACAGTGTTAATGTCGCTGCAGCAAAACTTGAATTTCCGCCGGGATCAATAATGTATTTCTCTATTTCTCTTTGTCTCTACTTCCCATCTATGTTCCCAGAAGTTCCTTGCAGTGATATGTGTGGCCAATTATATAAACGGTGAAGCCAAACAAGAGTTAACCGTTTTTTTATTTTATTGATTGGCTTGACAAAGACTTCATAATTGAATCATTCTGAAACCTTCAAACCTCGAGGTAGCTGCGGATTTGACATGTCATCCTCCCCATGTTGTCACGCTCCTCCCTTTGGCTAAAGAAATGCATTCGGATCGATGAATGCGGTGTCGTATTAGACCCGCCGTAGTCCGGGCAAGAGGGAAATGAGGTAAACTACATCCCCTGAGTGCCAGCTTCACTATTTTGATCTTATCGCTTTATAAATCATACTAAACTCACAGTCTGTTTGGGGACACAGAGCTCGGCTGCAGTCTTCCTCGGCAAACAGACAAAAGGCCAGGGACAGCCATGATGAATCCTATACCGGTCGTGTCAATATGACTTTATCTCCTAATGGCCTCTGCACTCACCACTTGGTCCCAATCTCCTTAGCGACCAGCCCATTGCCCTTCATTCCAAAGTTCCTCGGGGCACGATATATTTTTTTATACTCGGTAGCCCCATAAAACACTACATCAAATCTCACAGAGGTCACCCCGCCGTCCCCGTTCCCCGTTATTTCGTCTCCAGCGCAATTTGTACTTTCTATTTATTTTGTAATTGCCTCTAAAACCTCTGGGAAATGTCAGCAAAAATGACAATCAGCAGTATGTTCAGTCTTTTGTGGGGGAATGTTATAGGGCTGTGACATGCATTATTTTGAATCTAACGGTTTAATAACAAAAACAAATTATTTGTCATGACTAGCGGAAAAAAATGACATAGCAATTCAAGGAGAGCACATCTATCATCTGGAAATGTGTTCTTGTCTTACAGCCATTGCAGGAGTCCAATTTAAAGGCTTATTTTGAATAGATTTTATACTGACTTTAGGCAAAACATCAGATTTTTTTTGTACTATTTATCACTTAACTTAACTTAAAGCTGCACTATGTAACTTCTAAGATGGTGGGTCCGCTCCTTGCTCTCCAGGGAGATGTTATTTCTTTGCCTGGAATGTTTCCCAATGGGGCATTAGACATATCTCCCTTGTATTTGTTTGATTATGTAACGGGTGTGCTTTTTACTTTATGTCTTTAATAGTTTTTATTTATGAGTCAAAGCACATCCGTTAACCCTGTAATGTGGTTCTTTGCGTGTTCTTGCGTGGTGGTGCTGCGCTGCTGAAGAATGGACGAGACACTGGTGACCACTGGATCCAGTTTTACTACCAAATCTGCACAAAAAATACAAAAATAAAAACTTTGTCATGTACAGTAGCTCTCATGCAGCTCGTCCGTCCCCTCCTCAGCTTATAGCCGCAGACTGAGCACATGAATATACAATTTTAAATATAAAATAAAATACATGAATTATAACATTTTTAAAACTTCCCCAAACAATGAATTGAAATAAATAAGTTACACATACCTGCACAAATCCAAAAAATCCAAAAATAAAAACTTTGTCATGTACAGTAGCTCTCATGCAGCTCGTCCGTCCCCTCCTCAGCTTATAGGCGCAGACTGAGCGAGGTGCCGCAAAAGGGACGGGCTAAAACTGCCATAACCAAAGTAAAACGTAACTAAATGAAAGATTTGGTGAAATTCACTAAAATAAATAAAAGTATATTTCTCATTGGTTACAATTACAAGTGTTTCATAGCTCAGAAATGCCTGAAAACATGAATTCTTACCATGTATAGGCTTGCTTCTCCATAGATCTGACCATGAACCTATCACCACTGTAATTACGAAGTTAATTTCCATACTAATAATTTCATTTCTAAAGCAGACGACGGACCCCTCACCAGAAAAGTTCAGTACAGTACAGTGCACCTTTAAAGGAAGTATACACTGTGTAAATGTGATTTATGTGTGACTGGAATGTAACTGATAGAAAATAGTGCGCACAACTTTATCAACTTTACAATCATTATTTGATTTGTAAATTTCTTCCGCAAAATGTTTTTCATATTACCCAACATGTAATAATAAAATAAACAAATCTATTCATCTGGGACATGGACAAATAACGTCCTTCCTTTTTACTAAATTCAAATTTGATTTGAAATTGCCTGATGCTGAAAGTTCTCAAATTACCTCTGCTGGTTAACCACACCGAATAAACCCATGTGATTGCAGTGCCAAAGAAAACCTCCAAGGCATGGTACTAAAGCTGTCTCATTTTAATCAACGCATTCAAAAAATGTTCTTCATACGGAAAGCTGCTGATTTACTGGGTGGACTTCGTGACATTTATTAACTTCAACAGGAACAGCTTTTCTCAAATAATGAACGAAAAAACATGGTATTTTTTATGTTTGAAGCTGTGCGTTTGTAGTCTTGGGTTGCGCCTGGAGGTGTCTGGCTATAATCTCTCTGTAGTGAGGACAATGGAGCTAATTAAACTAGAGCAGCAACAGCTCAGCAGTGCCAATAAGTAAAACACTTCACTCAAAACATGACGGCAGCTAAAGTGGGGAATAGTTTGGATTGGATGGAATAAATATTCAAATCTCACTCCATACATGATCAAAGAAATGATGTTATAATTCTGTGTTTTTGCCTTTGTGAGGAAGCATTGCATGTTGTGTGTGTTTGTATCTAATATTTTGTCTTGTTTATTTTCACTTTAAGACGCCATTGCCCATAAACCCTATTGTCACTGACAAACGCCCACTGCTCTGTACTTACCGTATTTTTCAGACTGTAAGGCGCATCTAAATTTTCTCAAAAATCAAAGTGCGTCTTATAATCCAGTGCGCCTTATGTATGACCTTTGGTTGTGTTTAAACCTCAAACTGATTTTATGTTGTCCACATTACGGCTAATAACGTATTAGTGGGCGAGTCAGGAGGAGTAATATGTTGGCGACATATAGGGCGACTGTGCAACATACCGGTAGTTCTGCCGTGTGGTGTTCAAGGACCCAAAATGCCACCATTACCATGCAGATTTCAGGTTTTGTATTTTAGTGTTAAAACTGAACAATGTTGAGAGGGATCCGGGCATGTTTGATGCCCAAATCACCCAACTGTTAAACTTGTATTTTTGTGTTAGCTACAACTGAGAGTTATTGTAAATGACCTGAATAAAGTTCGATTTATCCGACACACGTTTTGTTTCGCTTATTGCGCCTTATAATCCGATGCACCTTATGTGTGGACAATGACACAACTGACATATTATTTGATACTGCGCCTTATAATCCAGTGCACTTTATAGCCCGAAAAATACGGTACTTCATCCTACTTTTTTTTTTCTTAAGTGGTGATATGTGTAGGATTCGGCAGCGTCTTTTGATACAAATGAAAAAACAATGTGATTCCTGTTAGACTGATCTGCAGCTCTCCGTCCAAAGGTGTTGCCAACTTCACGGCTCTTTGTTATGCTGAAGTTTACATCAACGTCTCCTCCCATTGGACAGTAGACTTTTATTTAATCGTTGTAGGTGAATATGATACTGAGACTGAGACTGCTCAACTGTACAAAAGTAGCAAGGTCCTGGCAAATACTTGATAGTGCAAAAATGCAACGAGTCCAAGACACTTTGTTTGTGAAGTGTGCTTTATATATGCCACATCAGAGTCTTCATAATAGTTTATAACTATATGTCAAACACAAGCACAATGTGTCTTCTTTAACAATTATCAGATGCTATTTTTGCATTTGTCTATCAGAATGGACCCAGTCATGTGCATATAAATGTTGTGGATGAGGTTAAAGCAGCTATTCTTAATGATCTTATTCATATTAAGATGAATTTGTTTTCTCCTTCTTCTCACCAACACATATGCATTTCACATCTCAATTCGTTTCCCCTTGAAGCTCCTTCTCCACCGCAGCAGGATTGTAGTGGTGACAGATGTATCCGGTCCCACTGAGCCCCTACAACATCAGCTGGTTTCTCATCCTTGAAAAATATTGGATTGCTTCTCCACATAAAATTTCAATACTCCTCTTTTGATTCTCAACTTTTAATCACGTTGTCCTACTTATTAGGTTTTCTTCTCGCAGTTTCAGAATGAATCATGCATTTTTAATTCCTGGTAATGAAAAAGCAGTACTCTTTTTTTTCCAGATGGTGTAAAAACAAAGTGAAAAAGATGCCTTGTTGAGGTGGTTCAGTAACAGGTGCAGTCTCAAAGCTTTTGGCAGATGTAGTCAGGTGTTGTTTGTCATATCTGAACATAAAGATGGGAAACCTTTGATACCAGCTTAGAACAAAATGCATATAATACTTACGCTACAAACATCTGCCGCTGGACTGAAAATGGATGTGCTCTGTGCAGTATATAAAAGCTATGGATTTTTGCCCTTGGAGCACCTTCACAAGCAGAGCGCGACTGTGTATAGGGATCAAACTGTGTTCAATAGGGCTACGTTTTAAAATATGTTATAGATCCGTTCATAAGATAAGATGAACTGTACAGAATTAGAACCATCGCCCAATTAGTCAGAGCTTGAACTTGTTTTTGTGCAGGAAATTCAAAATCTATAGCAATTAGAGTATTGTTTTGTGAAGGAAAGTTGCTAGAAAATAAATTATCTTTACTGGTCACATAGGTGCGAGGTTAAACTGGGATTTGAGGTGCTTTTTTTTGCTATTTTAACATCTTTCTTTTAACATTTTCTCTTCATCGTACTTTATAGAAGCCGACCATCAACGTATTTGCTTTTTGTTTCCTCAAAATGTTGTCGCCAAAAACATTCTTGTATCTGTATTACAACTGTGATTGTTGTGGTAAAATTTAGACACAATTTGCTGCTCACCTCTATTCAGCTTCCACCGCTGGTCTTCAGTGTTGATGGATGGTTACGGGTAAATAAAAAACCAACTCACAAAAAGTAATTGTCCTCAAACCCAATAGAAGAACCCCGAAAAATGGAAGATATCTCCTTTTAAAGGAGCAGTATGTGGACACCTCCCCCAGAACAGTATGAGTAAGGATGCGGTGTTCCAGGCCATACAAGACCCTGGCCCGTAAATCTCGGCACCTCCCAACACAGTGTCCAACACAAGGATGAAAAGCACCTCATCTCACATTCCAGTGGTATATCATCAGTACCAGTAACAATATTCACGGTTTGCATATAGTTTCAGACACCACATTGTATTATTCATTTCAATTCACATCCTTGCTATTTTCTGAGTCAGAAATACATGGCGGTGTAGGTTCCTTCCCCTCCTGCCAGACAGCTCTTTCTAGATAATAACTTTAACTTTCCATTCCTTCTTTGTAGCAGCACTTGCGTGGTTCCCTTCTGGGCTGCTACTCTCCACGGTCACCTTGAGAAGGGTAGTAGCGCGGTTATGGAGTGGCACTAGGCCCTGACCATCTGCAGACACCGGCCACTCTGCCACTCTGCCACTGTGCCAGCCTGCAGACTCAGCTCAGAGCCTGTGGTCATCAGGCAGCAAATTACACCGGGCACTGACCATATGTGAGGCGGGCCAACAAACTGAATCATCTCATGAAGAGACTCAAATCTGGGACTACTGTGGCATTCTGCAATTAAAATTCACAATAATAAGATTTGCCGTACTGGCTGAACAGCAGAAGCAGGAGGGCTACTGGGAGCTTGTACTGCACAGACTGTTGGAGCGTTTGAGTCTAGTGTGTCGGCCATATTGGTTGTGTCTTGGTCTGATGCCGGCGTGATCACAATTGGAGAACTGTAGATGAGTATTGTAGCTTGATCTGAATTTTATCATTCAGCAAGACACTGTTTTCAAACCTAATTATCCGACTATATCCGTCAGTCTCGTTCCCTTTGGTTCGGGATCCAAAAGTAGGTCAGAGAATGCTGAATATAACTTCAAGGTTCATCTTTGAAGCTAAAAGATGAAGATTGACTAGCATGCGCGTGGCAAAGAAACAAAAAGGTAGCTGAAGTAAAAGCGTTTTCTAAGTTGTTAATATTTTAAAATCCAAACACATTAAAGGCGCACTATGAAGTCTCCCACCTGGTTGACTAAATGCCTGCACAAACTACAGGAGAATTTGCCTAGTTTTGGCTGCGATTTGCTTCTCTCCGAGTTTGGGAAGGTGTGACTCGATATTTTGTCTTTGCGTGCAATTGTGAACCCATTGCACCCCTCAAGCGCGTGGCAAAGAAACAAAAAGGTAGCTGAAGTAAAAGCGTTTTCTAAGTTGTTAATATTTTAAAATCCAAACACATTAAAGGCGCACTATGAAGTCTCCCACCTGGTTGACTAAATGCCTGCACAAACTACAGGAGAATTTGCCTAGTTTTGGCTGCGATTTGCTTCTCTCCGAGTTCGGGAAGGTGTGACTCGATATTTTGTCTTTGCGTGCAATTGTGAACCCATTGCACCCCTCAAATGTGTGGTGTTAGTGTGACTCTGAGCTGCTGTGCCAGATCGTAACCACCAAACATCAGCAATGCTCCGCTAACAGCCAATAAAACAGAGCGATGGACATGTACAAACTCAGGAAATACTGAAAATAATTATTACTCACCTCTCGTAAAGTTGCAAATATATGTTTTGTTGCATATTTAAAAATAGTTTAAGAAAAATCCTGCAGTGTGTTGTGGCTTTAATCGAACATGTGGTTGTCTTCCTTGGAGAACTCCCCATGGCATCAAATGGAATCTATCTCCATGGAGCTGACCAACAGGCCAAGTTTTAGGTCAGATCTATGGAAAGACGACTCCACTCATTATCAGATTGTTGGAGCAGTCAAAAAACACCTGCAATTGAATGAATGCAACACAGTTCAGTTAATGCTATGCTGTGTAATATTCTAGGAAAAGCAACATCATCTGCGGATGACACCGTCAAATTTGCATATTAAAAAATGCTAGGCTTGTTTATTTGATTTTTTTTGGTACTATTTTTTGTAGCTTGACATTGTGCAGGACTGACTTCCATTAAATTAACTCACATCGAGCTTGACCCCGTGTTTAGCGCTGAACCCTCTTCCAGGTGAACCAGCTCCGCTCTGTTTAAAACTCCATTAGTGCCTCACGAGAACCACTTATAGTTTGTCTTTTCTCTTAATAGATAAATCCCAGCTGTGTGTTCAGTCACCATGGAAACAGGCGTGAGCTAAAACGCTAACTAAATGCTGTTTGTGGGCCACGTTCTCTTCCATTTTGCACCACTTTAATGCCGTTTCCATGGCGACAGCGGGTTCGTACTGGGTTAGCGCTTCGTGTTCCTCTTTTATGTTCATATTTTATTTTTTGTTTTGTTTAACTGCTCCATACGCCATGCTTAAAGATGCACTATGCTTTTGTTTTTTTTTTTTCTGGCGCGTAGTTTGCCATCTGTTTGTCTCGTTACGATGCTATTCCTTTTCCTAGAATTTCCCAAAATATGGCATTAAGTGTATCTATGCACCCATTATATTTTTCTATTTGATTTATTAGATTTTTGCTGATGTACGAATTAAAACTTTAGATTAAACTTGCTGAATAATGCGTCCAGTTGGTAATATGATCCATGTTAAGACACAGTGCGCTTCCCTACCATACTCCATATGTTAAGATCACAATAGCTGTGGATATTGATTTGGGCATTTGTCTTATTCAACAGCTGCATTATTTACTGGCGGAATCAATTGGCAAAGGACTTAATGGACTCAACTTTACTCACTGGATGCTCTATTACTGTATGTTCTCGCACATCCATCTACGACACAGGCAATAGACCGAGCACATCAGGTATTGTTCTATTCAAATTACCACCTCTAATGTTGACTTATAGCTCACATATGGTCTTGTAGAACAGGGCTGTGTGCACCACATGTCCGTGATATGTGTGCTTTCAATCTGCCACCGTTTTACTGCATGTTCTGCATTTGCATGTGTCAGTCTGTCGGGAGCACATTTATAATTTAAGACGTATACTATGTTGTATACGGGGTTTTATGTATGCAGCAGATTGACATGTTTGCACTGCATCTGCTGCGCTTAGCAATGACATACAGCGCTGTTCCGAGCTTCAAACTACATGACAAACCTTTTTTTTTCCCCCTTCTTGATGCTACACCACAGGGTCTGCCATGTGCTTGTCTCTACAGGAATGTTTCACAGTATGGTAGTAACTTTTCAGTTTTTTTTTATAGCTCAAAATTGTAATATATGCATCCGTAAGTGCCTGTAACTTGGCCTTGTGAAGTCACCTGCTGTGTCCATTGAAAAGGTAGGATTAATGCCATACTGTAAAACATTTGAGGCAAAGCAGTATCCATGGAGACAAACAGATCCCCAAAAGGTTACGCAGTACACCTTTAATTTGTTAAAGGAAATGTCAACATATGTTTGGAAGATAATTTGTTCCATCAGATTTTTAATTTTATATATTACTGAATTTCTCACTTTGATTTTTTTTTAAATCTGAAAAAAGATGTTTGAATTATTTTTATTCTAAATTTTAGTTGCTGAAATTTTAAGTATATTTTTTCGATATGTCTCAAATTCAAAATAAAAATCTCACCTTTTAAATATTCAGTGAGTATTTCCAAGCCCTCAAATTCAATAGTCAAAATTCAGGGTGTAAAATTCGCAGTAAAAAATGTTTACAGCAAAGATCCAAGATGTCAAGACAGAAGCAATCAATCCTGTGTGAGTGAGGAGGACAGAGGTTGTTTCCTATTGGCCGTTCTCAGCTGTGGGCGGGGTTTGAGGTTTGGATGAGGCTAATTCTGACCAATCAAATCGCTTCACTGCACCATTTGCTGTTTTTACTAAATTAGATCGGATCACTTTGGATCGATTGCTTCTTCGTTGGCATCTTGGATCTTTGCTGTAAACATTTTTTACTGCGAATTTTACACCCTGAATTTTGACTATTGAATTTGAGGGCTTGAAAATATTAGTGCTGAATATTTAAAAAGTGAAATTTTTATTTTAAATTTGAACACTTAAAATTTCTGCAACTAAAATTCAGACTAAAAATAATTCAAACATGTTTTCAGTGTTAGAAAAATTCAAAGTGAGAAATTCAACAGCATTTAAAATTCAAAATCTGATGGAAAAAAATTATCTTCCATACTAATGTGCATTTTCAACATAGATTTGATCATTATCCATGATGTGTGGACTTTAGATTGAAACTAAAAACATGAATGCGAATTGAAATGATAGTATTTTTTGTCAAAGCTAACAGTCTAAAAGTAAAATAATATCTCCTACATTAGAAGACATTAATTATAAAAGTTCTGAGTATTAGCTAATGGAATCATCGCTTTCATTGGCATAAAGGGTATGTGATATCCATTGTGGAGAAAGAAAGTATGGCTTGATTAATTTGGGTGCCCATAACTGAAAGTAAAGTTCAACAAAGATCTTGGCAACAACTATTCATTCCTCCTGTCTGGAAATGTTAATAATGTAATGTAAGAATCTTTTTACTCTGCTAATCTTCTAAGTTTGCACATATTTGCTTCTTGACAATGATATGTGCCCATTCCTTGCCTATTATAAACACGGCAAACCTGTTGTTGAAATGTAATTAGACGTGATTCTCATTTTTCCTGACTTAATTTAATCCGAGTTTGAAAAGCTAATTCAATTTACAAGGAAAATGGCGCATCATTTTTCGCTATCTGTGCTAATTAAACAAAACAAAGCGCGTCGAGCCTGCGAGAAAAAGTTAAGAAAAACTAACTAAGCTTGCGTCGTCTCATCTCCTTCATTATCTCGGCGTTACTTAATCTATGCATGTAATTGCCTCTGCTGGATGTCTCGGAGATCAGAAAAAGCTCTGACAGGGACGGAGCACTTACAGGGTAGTTGCATGAGGCTGGTTTCGGCTGCACAAGCAAAACCGAACCACATGAAAGGCTATAAGGGGCAGGAACCGGAGTCCGATTTTGACAGGAGCAGTTAAAAGGGGCGCCATATCAGTCTCTCCATCAACTTCCTGCGTTTTTATAGATGCACGCAGCACAGAGGAGGCATGAAATGAAAAGAGGGGACCGCGGGGAGTAGATCATATCCAGTCTCGGAGCGAGGGAGGGGCTGTCCTGTTTTTAAAGCTTTGGGAAGTATAGGAAAGAAGATAGCAGAAGTCTTAAAGCAAAGGAAGCAGATAAGGATAACCATGAAAATTCCCTGTAAGCTATTTGATATAAGGTCAAAACACCTCCCCTCCTATATAATACATGTTTTTTTCCAAGCCGAACGATGAAAAAAAAGTGAAAAATGCTGCTAATTTATAAGTAATGATTTTATTAAATGGGCTGGGCATCATTTTAGGAAATCCATCCTTTTGAAAGCCGCATCAGTAAACAAATTGAGTGCAGCTTAAGCAGGTCTAATTGGAAATAATGGTGTTTTGAAAGTGATCAAAAACATATTATCATACACTTAACTCTGACACAAGCCTGCTATGGATGCAAAACAATTTCCACTAAGACTTGCTCTGACCCAGCTTTTGTATATTATATTATAGTAGTATAGTGATAGTATATTACATATTACAATGACAATGCAGACAGATGGGAGAGGAGGGGGAACAGCAACTATTCAAACCTGTTTTTTGGTGGTAGAATGAGCAAAATGACAAAAATATAGAGCATAAGTGACAGAAGAATAAACATGGGGACACATTACTTCATAGAAAAATGATAGGAAGCGCTCTTGCTCCTTTAAGAAATTTCCTGGTTCATGGTCAGAGCTTCAAGGTTCGGTGGGTTTCCTCTGGTTTTCACAATATGTTGCACAATATTGCAAAATAGGTCATATCCTCCAACTAAGACAGGTCTGAACAAGCCCGGCTCAAAATCTATAGATGGATCCCCGGGCGCCCACAGCTCCTGACACGTTGCCCTGGCAGTATTGAAGGATGGGTCAAATGCAGAGGATAAATTTCTCTGGGGGGACAATAAAGAAAACCTCACCTTAACAAAGAAAACAAAGAAACCTCCATTAGGGGAGTAGATAATGCTAACGCCGACAGACAGGAACATTGTTAGAATGAGCACAGTTGGGCCAAAGAGGAGACAAATGGCAATAATTAAACTACTGAAACGTAACCGGTTGGCTGTTGAAAAAAAGTAAAAAGCAAAAAAAAACTTAGACCAAAATTCAGAAGTTCCATAAAATTTGATAAAATATAGTTAGCAAGCACAGGGGTAAAATAAAAAATGGTGACACAGCGGGAAAACTCAAAATACATTGCGCTTATGAATGTAACGTCATGTTGCATTTTAACGCACTCCTCTGAAGATCTGAAAATCACCATACATCATCTAGAGAAGTGGGGTGCCTAAAGTTAGCTGAAATATTTTTGATAACTATCACGGTTTATGTGCAGCGAAGCTACAAATTTCAATCAGAATTTTAGAAAATTTCCAAGTCAAGATTTGCTTTTGTTTGTACATGCTTTCTCCGATTGAGCTGAAATTTGACCCACTAATGCATGAGCTCAGCCTGAATGTAATGCACTATAAAGCATATGAAAAGTGAACAGAGTAGCGCCCCCTAGCATAGACATGAAACGTCAGCATCAACGGATTTGTGTCAAATTTGGGAATTGAATTCTATGCACGACTAGAAGCAAAAACTTTATTATTACTGACATGGAGTATTTCCCACGGTTGGCCAGCAGGGGCACAAAGACTCTTGAAAGTAAGGGCTATGGTTAGAGTCATGGTTGGAGTTTATGGTGCGGTGTGTGTTGGGCTTGGAACTTTTATTATTATTTGTCTAAGCCCCCTGGGCAAAGTTCGACAGTGGCACAACAGCGTCCCATCCAAAATCAAAATAAATTGCGCCTATGACTTGTGAATGCTTGAAATGTATATTGTAGAAAGATTTTTAAATGAATGTGATTTCTATCTGAGACCAGATCAATCATGACATGTTCTAAATCAAAAAAGTCAATCACATCCCCACGCCATTTTCCATCATGTTGCCATGGCAACAGGCCAAACACCTGTCCTCATCAATAGGACACCCGACAAACACTTTGGTGTAGTGTGCATGGTCTAAGGACACATTGTCAACAGTCTAACAAAGAGCTCAACTTTGGTTGAAGCGCTCAACTTAGTCAACTTTTTCAACTTTGTCCCTTAGTACCTCCTGCATTACCAGCAGTATCCTAGCAGACATATACATATGTGTTATTACTAACAAAAGTAGCACAAATTCCTCCTGTGTCCTGTGTACTGCTGTGTCCAAGCCCTCGTGCCAAACCATGGGCCTTATTTACAACTGCTAAAAATGAATAGAAAGTAATGGGTGTCAATGGTGACCCCAGTGTGACGACCCCACAGTGACGTGAGGAATCTCGAGATCTTTCAAAACACGCATAATATACTGTTCCCATGTTAAAGGTTATATTATTTTTGCTAAAATATGATTTTTATTGTTAGGTCCAAGTCAATGGGCGAAGCCCTGAGCTTCTGGATGAATCTGCATGTTGTTTTTCCTCATCAAAGGTGTGTCTGGTACATACTGTGTGTGCAGCGTGTCAGCACACAGGTGATCACATGTTTTGATAGTCATGCCCTAATGCATAAATATTATTATCTTTGTTGTCTTGTTCTTTGTTCCTTGTTATATGATCGTATCAAACCTGTGAAACACATTTCTTCTTTGTTCAAATGTGTTCAACAGCAGAAAGCTTAGTGTGATTGTGAGGTCAGTTCTCGTATTGATTTTAATATTCCTTGTTATATGACCCCATAGAAAAGGAGGGTAAAAACCAAACAAACTTGCAGTGTGAGCACTCCCTGTGGTGCTTTTGGCTATTTCCATTTTCTGAACAAAATAAAAATAAAAAGGCTGGTCAGCGGCGCCCCAAACAACTCAAAAATGCTTTAGGGAATAGAAATGACACCAAAAAAAATGCCATAGAATCATGATATTTGACACAGAGGTAGATCATGACAATGCCGTGCGCTCTCAGGGGAAGCACGTAAAAGCATAAAGTTTTGTAAACTTTATACTTTATACACTCTCCTCCTCGGGTCTTCTTCTGAATGGGCTTAGATTTGGTGCACAATATCTCAAGGGGTGGAACATCAACAGTTTTCTGACATTTTCACTTACATCTTACAGGCTCTGAGCAGTGAGGCGACAAGGATTGTCCAGAATTTCAGAAATTTAGAATTTTTATAAATTGTTCCAATTTCAGTGAAATTTAAACTCTGTGCCCTAAAGCTATTTAAGATATTTAACGTGAAATAAATTAATCTGGTGAAACCCCCTACAGATTGAAACAAAATAATATGGGAGAAAAAAAAAGTTTTTCAAAAATTTCTGAAATTTTGCGCAAAATTCAGTTTTAGCATCTTGATTCAAAAAGTCAGTGACACAAATGCCATATTTTTTTACTTCATTGCCATAGTGATAACAAAAACTCTCCATGTTATTCTAATGGTAAAATTATCAAATTGCACAAACTTTGGCCAATTTGTGGGTTCACACTCCGACCAGAACAGACTAATACAAACATGGGTGCAGGAGCTCCCCCTGGGCAATTTGTATAGAACGATAACATTCACTCAAACTTGAATAGTGGGTTCACACTCTGACCAGAACAGACTAATAGAAGAAAATACAAAAGTGGGTGCAGGAGCTCCCCCTGGGCAATGTGTATAGAACGATAGCAATGTATTTGTCACAGAAATTCAAACTTTGGTACATATATTCCTGACACACTCTCGATCAAAAACTCAAAGACACCCACACGCCAGCTCACATTGTGTCATCATGGCAACTAGACAGTAATCTTTCCTTGCCAATGGGACGTCCTCACACAAACTTTGGTGTAGCCAGATTAAATTTGGTAACCAGATGCATATGGCAATAGGAACATTTTTTTTTTATTCTGACCACACCCACTTACAAACTCAAAAACAAAAAACAAAAACAAAATAAAATTAAACACACGCCAACATTTTCCAAAAATGTCAGGGTTAGGTCACGGTCGGAGTTACACAAGGCACAAGCTAATTTTTTGATCATTTAAACTCAGTGTCTTCTATAATGAGTAGTTAACTGAAAGAAATCACATGAGTCTACCCTGATTTTTCACATGCTTGAATGAGAGACTTGTAACCTTGTGACATTCACTGCTTTCATGGCTGTAAGTGAGTTACTGGTGAGAAGAGACATTAATAGTGGCACCAGATTATTCATTCACCAGAGGATTATCTTTGCACAATATACTTTCTATGTCCCTATGATTGAAAACAGCTCATAATCGCTCCTCTCTATTAAAAAAGTGTGTTCATTTACACGTCTTCATCAATAATCTATGTCATTTTTACAGTTGTATCCAGGTGTAGCTTTGGTGGAAATGATTCTGTGCTGCAAATGAAACTTTAATACCACAGAGAGTGTTTCAGTTAAAAAACGGGAACAACTAAAATTCCCCAAACACAACAAAGCAATCCCAAGTCATTATCTCAAGTGCAGGTGGCACGTCTCTGCTGGGAAGAAAGAACAAAGAAAATCAAGTTCGCTTGTGCAGAAAAAGCTGTCGTAATCATTTGCAAATATATACCTACTGTATATATGTTTTGTAAGTTTCCTGATTTCCTCTTAATCACATCTATACAATATATACATAATTGTCTTCATTCCCGTAAAAACCTGCATTGCACTATATTCTGATCTATGTTATAATGTTGTTTCCTCATCAAAAACATACTCAGTTGTGTTTTGTTTCATTCACATATTTAAAATGAAAACTCTGAAAAAACTCATGATGTCACATGTGGTAATACAGGAAGTGCTCCACTGTTTTTTTTTTTTTTAATACACCTTCACTCGTAACATTTGGATAATTCCAGCCTTGGAATTTCTAATCTTTATTGAACTGAAGGTGAAAAGCAGCTGTTAACTATAAGACTACCACCACATGACATCACAAAGTGGAATGCATTGCCTGGTATGAATGCGGTGTGTGCCCAAACAAACTAAAACTAAAATAGCTAAATAACTAAAATGTGAGTCAATAGGGACAGTTTTGTTTGTGAAAAGGGTGCAGAAGGGAAGCTCTTTGAGCATTTGCAGACAGGGAAGATGTTTGTGTTTGTCTCGATGTAACAAATGTTTGATTTTTTCCTTTGTTCCACTGTTGTGACGCTTTGACCGCTCAGATTCAAATCATCATCGTGACACTCCACGTTTTCCAATCTCTTTCAGTGCGAGCTGTTACAGATTGATAATGTGCTGAACTCAATTCAGAGTGACACACACATCAGTTTAGCATGGGTCAGGTTAGATCAGAAGGGCTGATGGGGCCTTGTGAGTTTGAGTGTCTGGAAAAGCGCGAAGATGTATTATTATGATCAGGTGTCCAGATTGCATCAGTAGTGAATCTATGCAATATAACACACTTACACAATATTCAAAAGCACTACCGTATTTTTTGGACTATAAGGCGCATCTAAAATCATTACATTTTCTCAAAAATCAACAGTGGCCTTATAATCCAGTTTATGTTGTAACATTACGTCTAATAACGTATTAGTGGGCGAGTCAGGAGGAGTAATATGTTGGCGACATATAGGGCGACTGTGCAACATACCGGTAGTTCTGCCATGTGCTGTACAAGGACCCAAAATGCCACCATTACCATGCAGATTTCAGGTTTTGTGTTTTAAAACTGAACAAAGTTGAGAGGGATCCGGGCATGTTTGATGCCCAAATCACCCAACTGTTAAACTTGTATTTTTGTGTTAGCTACAACTGAGAGTTATTGTAAATGACCTGAATAAAGTTCGGTTTATCCGACACACGTTTTGTTTCTCTTATTGTGCCTTATAATCCGATGCTCCTTATGTGTGGACAATGACACAACTGACATATTATTTGATACTGCGCCTTATAATCCGGTGCACTTTATAGCCCCAAAAATACAATATCTGTTATAGCGGACAACATCTATTCTTGACTTGTTGAAACGGTGCCAAAGTCCAGATGCCCTCCGCTGCGTTTTCTCTCCAGGACAGAAACCAGAACCCAACCGCCCCGGCACAAAAGCATGTTAAAGGAAAGCCCATCTGCCTTAGCACCATGAGTCTGACACTAATTAACACCTAAGAGAACAGGCCGTATCTGAGACCTCGTTAGCTTGTTACTCGTGTACATGGCAGCTGCTGATGAATGCACGTGCACTATGATCTGTAATCAGGGCCGCGGCGGGGGCACGCGCTGTTGTCAAACTTGATTAGACTGACAGTGAAAAAGTAGTGGATCAATAGACACATGTAGTCATGATCCGAGCGAGCGAGCTCCACACTGACTTCTGACTTCTTCATGAAATGGCAGTCGTGAATAGACTTTAGTACATAACTTTTCACTGTGGCACATTACAGCAGAGAACGGAATTATAATATGTGTCCTTGGGCAAGACACTTCGCTCACCTGTTTGAATTAAGTGTGTGAGAGATCGGTTGTGGTCTCAGGGGCCTAGGGTTCTTGCATTAGCTACAGATATAATTTACCACCACCAAAAGTAGGGAGTGAATGAATATTGAGACCATTGCCTTTAGTGAACTGTGTAAATCTACTTTTTTTATGGTACAATATCAATTATTCTAAAATGAATACAAGAAAATGTGCAAAATGCTATGCTATAAATTGCATCTGATGATTGTTTGAAGGCTATAATTGTCTTAAACAATCTATATTCTTGCATTAGTTGAATTGTGATTTATGTTTCCCTTATATCCTGTTTTAAACCAGACAGGGAATTTTATCGTCATGTCACGTGTGCCAGTCAATGCTCACAATCACATTTTTTTAAGCTTGATTTTGCTATCTGCTCCAAAAGTTCTGAACAAACTTTAAAAGCAAAAAAAACCCCACACAATTAGCTTTTTCCAGGAGAGCACGATGACACATTCTGGCCACTTTTCCTGGTACAAGATGTTTCTTGATGCAACTGCCAGAAATAAAATAGCGTTGCAGTGAACAGTGGGCACGGCGGCGTATGTGGATTTTAGCGAAAATAAAATGTTCAAAATGCAGTTGACGTCTGTTTTTGAAGACCGTGGATTTGTCAAGCTTCACTCTGAGATTTGTTGGCCGCCATGACAGTTAATATAATCCGCTTGCTTCAGGCATCATTGTACTGAATAACCAATATCCAGTGCATATTCAAACTCTCCTGGTGGCTTGTATAGCTGATTGCAAGCGTCTCAAGGTGGACAGTTTTGTAATTGTCTCCAGCTCTATACACAGTGAAACAAATGAGACTGGGTTATGATGTGTAGTGTAAAGGTCTTATCTAGAGTCTGGATTGGCAGTAAATTAATGGCACTCGGTGAAGCAGAGAGGCTACAGCTTTCCACTTGACACATGCTTGAAAAAGCACGTTCTTTTGTTTAAACGTCACTGGCCCTCACAGTAATTGTAAGTCTAACTTTTAATGCAGTCTCTTAAGTTCTTACAGGCTTTGTAACAGTGCTACGTGGGTTGTTAATTGTAACTTCAAATCCAAGTTTCCCGAGTTACTGATAAAAAGTTAAATTATTCCTGTGCAGGTGTGAACAGTCAGAAAGAAATGAGATTACTCAGCCCAGATGTCACTGTTTACGTAACACTGCAATAAACTCTGGAAATCAGATCATTATTTTTGAGGTGCATGTTGACAAAAGTCAAGTTACATCATCAAAAACATAAGTGTGTTTATTCACACATGTTTGAGTAAACTTTTATAATTAGTCTCTATATCTCAAAGCTCAAAATGCTTTGTTCAAACGTGTGATATTATTTAGTGGTAAATTTCAAGTTAACAGCTGAACCTTTTACCGTTAGTTCAGTAGAGAGAATTCAAGGTCTGAAATCATCCAAATTATTCTAAAGTGTATGGAGTTTAAAAACACAGTGGAGCAACTGGTGTATTATCACATAACATCAAGGTGGAACAGAGTGTTTTCTTAGTACACAGCCTAAATATGCAGGGTTTGTGTGTTTAACGTGTGAATAAAATTGCAATTCTGGGTATGTTTTGTATGTTGAGGAAACAACATAAATCAGAAAATAGCAAAACAGGTGAATAAGGTACAAATGTGGAGTAATTTAACAATCACTCCTCAGTTAGCATATACATCTCCAACTCCATTCATTTAGCCACCACCTCTAATATGTTTTCTCTGGCACGGTGGGTGAAGTGTATTGCTCAAGGACACAAGACTGCAGACATTGTTGAGAGAGATTTAACTGCCTATTTGGGGTTTCTTTGGACTTGAGGCAGCAAATATCTCTGTTAAAAACTTTTATAATGCAGTTAGTGGAGTTAATATGATTAACTGAGATGGAGGAGCTGGACCACGCCTCAGCCAACCACAGCTTAGCTCAGCCACGCCTTCAATTACCCAGAAGCCCCTTGTATACGGCCATCTCGACATCACCGCCTCCTTTCTACCCCGTGTCTCTTTTCTATCCTTCAGTCTGGGTGACCATTTTGGATTTAAACGGAGCCTCCACCCTGAGTCTATCCACCATCAATAAATATCCTTATCATATTCCAATGCTGTGGCGTGGTTTTTGCTAGTGAATAGTAAAGTATTTACATCATATGATCCTTGCAGTGGTGTCCAACAGGCTCATGAATAAGTATTTCATACAAAAACAATCAAAGCAAAGGCTGGTTAATTAAAATAAAGCGATTCTTTCTGATGTGGAAGAGAGAGCTGGAGTTTTCAGTGTTGAATTATAAATAAAGTTTGGTGAAGAGGAAAAAGACACTAACATGTACTCGTGTGTTCGCACTGCTGGACCCTGGAGACATTTTGATATTGTGGAATAGACGAAATAGTAACAATCCTTTTAAAACTTTGAAGTTCTCATTGTTCTCAAAGTGCAGCTGATGCCCTTTTATGGGAAAAAGTGTAGAGCATTGCTTGTGTTGTTTAGGCTGGGTTCATCTAATTACCTAAAAACTCAGTTAAAGATTTTAGAGACGTAGCGTTTGCATAGTCACTAGTCAAAATGATGATCAAGTGACGACATCTGTGAATTTACATTACATTTACAATATCATATACCTGTAAATTAAACAAAACCCTGCTGCTTGCACCCATTCTGTAAATTTAACATCACATTTTAGAATCTGAAAACCTCCAATGTATGGATCTCAGAGCTACTGTCACAGGAATGAACACTTTAATTGGTAAACTAATTGACAAACTTTTTTTTTAAATGTTGGGTAACTGCACATTTCTAGGTTGAGTAATTAATTGGTAGCCTTTACAAACAGTTAATGTACAGTGCAGGTTGTTGGTTCTATATCTCGTTAAGAGCTATTTTTTTCAATTGAGCCCTTAACTAATAATCGATTAACTGATTAATTATTAAAATATCTATGTAAGTTTTGTCTGTTATTTGTGTGATGACACTGAAAACAAACTGTAAACCATAAAAATCCTACTGCAATTGTCACGTTCATAACATGTGTGTGTGTGTGT
>JACN01052478.1:0-10312 GCA_000787155.1 Scartelaos histophorus | reverse complement strand
TTTATTTTATTTTATTTATGTATATATATTTTTTCCGGTGGTTATAATGTAAGAAATCAGTGAGCTTCAAATTGGTCGCTTTACTTGCACAATATCTATCTTCATTTCAATTCTGACTTCAATTAGTGCATAGTACCGTTGTTCTCATGGGCAAGACACTTCCTCTTCACCCATCTTTGCTATGCAGCGGTGTGTCTCGAGTCTTTATCTTCAGCTCCAGGGCATCTGTGGCGGAGGTGGTGTCAGGAGAGAATTAATGCGCCAAAAAAGAGGCAGCGTAAATGAAATTAAACTCATTTTAAGGCATATTTTTTCATTCGATGACCAAACATGGCGGAACCAGGTCCAGAGGAAGGTTGAAATCAGTTTAGAGAACGCTACCGGAAATCCATGGATACTTGATTACATTATCACAGCTCTTATCTTTGAATTTCCTGACTGTGTTTTTCTCTCTTTATTCTTGGTCTGGTTCCTATTGGTTTCCCATAGGCCTGATTTTCTTAGCCGCTGACACGTACTGGGCCACTAGCCTGTTAGCTTAAACCAACAACTGATGAGCTCCGCAAAGGGTTATTGAGCGGTCGCCCTGGAAACAAAACATCTAAGGAACCTTTCATTGGTAAACTGTTTTTGATGGACTGATTTTAGTTTATGTTCAAATGTGTAAGATTGTGAGAAGGGAGTCATTGAGAATAGTTAAAATTCCATACAATTTTATTCTCTACTATTTATTTATGGCAATATCTGGAATGTTCCACAGTATAGCATTAAACATATGTTGCAATTTGATGTTTCAGTGCAAAAACTCCATTGAAAAACATGAATTCTTACTGTTAGCAGCTTGTCTCCTGAGCGATGAATAAATGTAATGCAATATTGTGGGACATTGCAGGCATAGCAATGGCGTTTCCATGGAGACAAACATGCACGTGGACATGGACCCAATGCACTTTACACCAGTTGTATTTAGCAATAGCACCATATAATACTAGAATACCAATATAATACCAAATATGTAGTATTTGGTATTATATTGGTATTCTGGTATTATATGGTGTTATGTTTAGATTGTTAATCGCTATGGCAACAGTTCTCGTTTTGAAAATCCATGCAAATTTTGGATGCAATGTCAAGTCGGTGTCATTACAGCGCTTGAACTGCTTAATGAGTCTTAATCCCACCATTTTACTTTATGAATGCCATAAAAGTACTCCCAGCGTGGTCGTACTTGATAGATGTATTTGACCCAGTAAGGATCCCTGTGTGTGTGCTTCATTTCACCCGGAGGAGCCCGCTAATCTTCCTCTCTTTTCTGAATATTTTAGCCAACGTCCTTCACACGCAAGGAAGATACAACCCATATCCTATAACCAATATCATATGTCTCAGTGTATGTTAAGTCTTACAGGGTCTTATGCTGATCCTATTGTTTTTCAATGTTTCTTCAGAGCCCGTAGACCGACTGTAATGTTTCCTGGATATAAGCGCTAGGATTGCTTGTGTTTACTCAGAAAATCTTTATCTTTTATGAGTTTCTATCGTTTCTGTACATTGTATTCCTGCGTAGGCTTGGGACGGCGGATCGGATCTTACTAAATAGGACAAATTCAAATAAAAAAATCAATATGTGTTAGAGTGACGACGGTGTATGTGTATAGTGTTAGTGTTTCCCCAATCGCTAGAAGGTTGATGGTTCAAATCCACTCTAAGCACATACAGATACTTCACTCTCACCCAATTTCCTTAAGCAAAAACTACAAAAACTGCAAATTGTGTTGTGTGAAGTTTACCATTCATTCATAAATGTGCATAACTTTTCCGCTTGTTGCTATGGAGATGCTATTTGAATTTTATCCTGCTTTTTTTTTCCCTTTAAATTGCAAGAAAATACCTGCAAACGTACCTGCATTTGTGTTTTGTTTCATTCACGCATGTATATTTTGGAGTTAAACAGAAAAAAAAACGTGGTAATACGTGTCATCTGGTAATACAGGAAGTGCTCCATTGTGTTTTCAAACTCCATGCACCTTAACTAAGCCCTGGGTTTGCCGATTTCTACTGAACTAAATGCAAAAAGTAGGTGTTAACTTCAAAACTGCCACAAGTTGGAGCATTTTGAGCTTTCCTGAAATGCGTGAATGCAACAAAACGCAACTCCGGATATGTTGCAGATGCGGTAACGAGATTATACAGGAAGTGGTAATACAGGAAGTGGTAATACAGGAAGTGCTCCACTGTGTTTTCAAACTCCATACACCTTAACTAGAATCATTTGGGTGATTCCAGCCCTGGATTTGCCGATTTCTACTGAACTAAATGCAAAAAGTAGGTGTTAACTTCAAAACTGCCACAAGTTGGAGCATTTTGAGCTTTCCTGAAATGCGTGAATGAAGCAAAACACAACTCCGGGTGTGTTTTCGATGCGGTAACGAGATTATAACGTGGCTTAAAGCTCACGAGAGTCCATTTGGTGTTATACCGGACCTTTAAAATCCCATTCCATCAGTGTGTCCATGCATGTTGTAATTGCTGCTTACCCTATTAGCCCTCTTGTAATTAGCTTATTTCCACACCCCGGCTCTGTCTCCATGTTATTCCCATTGACTGTCTCCTGACCTTTGCAGTAACAGAGCAATCACACAGCAGTCACAGGGGCTGACAATCTCTCATTAATAAGACATGGGTTATTTAACAGTCCAGACATGCCCGGTGTTCCTAATCCTAACCCGGAGTTGCGATGATACAGACACTTGCACCTCCTTATTCCGTCTAGACTTCCCCAAGTTTCTATACGTGATTTCAATATTATTAAAATTGTATCGCGGACATCTCATGTGGATACACCTACAGTTTCCATAAATATTAAACAATATTACAGAGGATAATACATAAATCATGAGAGAGTTATATTTCTCTTCTTTTTGGTGAAAGGTCAGACAGAGAAAATAAGTTTTAGACAATGTAAAAGAAACTCAACAGTGTGTGCATTGTGAGCTGAATTCCCCGCAGCTAAAACTATTCTTTGTAAATGGTATAATTTAAATATGTATAGTTTTTCATTATGCGGTAGCGTGCATTCATTTCCGATATTACATCTACTTTTACCACCATAATTGAATGACAGATGAATCGACGCTTTAAACGGCTCATATTACGCTATTTTCTGATCAAAAACATGTTAAACTAAAAAAATCTGCATATTTAGGCTGTTTTTAGTGCGTTTTCCGGGACTTGGGTTGACATAGACTTGGTTTTGTGTTGGATGTTGCAAGATAGGACAAAATACAGATAAAGTGAAATAATATAACTGAGTGGCAATGGTTTATAGTGTGTTTGCCAGAAAGCTGATGGTTTAAATCCAGTCTAAGCTCATGCTGTTACTCGGCAAGACGCTTTGCTCTCATCCAACTTGTTTGTGCAGAACTGCTTGATCGAATGAAACAAAACGCAACTCCAGGTACGTTTTTCGGGTGGTAAAAGTATCCTAAAATGGCCCAAACCTTTTTTTACCGATGTTTTACCATATATAACGTACATTCCTTTAAACATATCCATCTATCTTCCATGTATTATGATCCTAGAGTATATATGTCCTCCTTGAATCCCCGGTGACATTGGCTCAGCTGTCATGTGCCCAGCTGTCTCCATCGGATCCCCTCACACTCGCCGTAACGCCGCATGACACATAAGTAACTCGGCATGACCAATGCACGCAGTGTATAGCCACGATAAGGTCACCTCTGCTTACTCCAATTATGACTGCATTTCATGTGTCACACCAGCTGCTCCTATTGTCTTGCGTGGAATTTGAGCCGCGGTTGTCGTAATTCATTTCGGTAAATATTGTCATTTTTTACATTCTTTTTTCAATTTCGTAGAGCCCGGTATGACTTTAATGGCGTCTTTAATTACATGTAGTGAAATCCTTTGGCTAGCCGTATCTAAGAGGATTACTGCGATGCTAATGCTGCTTTTAAATTGCCCCACGCAACTAAAGCTGCCCGTCTTTGACATTGTACCAACTCCTTTCGCTTATTCTTTAGCCGTGGTCGTCAAGTTGTAGTCGAGTGGTTCGAGTATAATAAAAAACTAATGGCTGAAGTTTGTCTGCTGTTGTAGTAATCTTATATTAGACCTCCAGTTTAGTCCTAGTTTCTGTTGGTTTTACCCATGGTACTTGTCTTCATGTGGATATGAAGATATTGTTACTTTACCTCCAATACTTCAAAGTAAATATTTCAAATCTCCATAGAAACAATTCACAGTTGAGATCTGTGAAGAAGTGACTCAACTCCCAATAAGAATGCATGTTTTTAGATGCATTTTTGAGCAATAAAACCACCCATAATTGGATGAATGGATCGTATAATGGTTTAATACATTATTATATAAAGCCATAGCATCTCCATGGTAACGGACTCCCAACCTGAAAAGTCGATGATCATTTTACATCTGAATTTGTTGCATTTTATAAGACTTTCTTTTTTGCAGGCCCAATTTAGGATTAGTGCCAGTTAAGTCTTGGGTTTAACTCTGATTTCCTGAGTTTGCATCTGAAGAAATCCTGGTTTAGTTCTGGTTTATCTTTCGTTAAGTCCATAAGTACTGGTTCAGTCGTTCGCTGCATTGTCAGCAAGTGTAGTTTAGCTATAGCATCGTTTAGCTCAGTAAACCAGCTTTCCCGTCCACACACATCGCACACATTCCTATACATTACCCTTATGTTGCCACTCGAATTGCTCTATTGTGAGATGTAGCGACCATTATTAAAAGGCCGGCGGAAAAAACAGCCTTTAGAAAGAACAGAGCACTTAGGAGCAAATAGATGTTGTAATGGACGATGTAGTGATTTGTTTAAAAAAAAAAAAAGTCGATACTACTTTAATTTCTGTTAAATTGGAGAAAAAAAAACAGATTCCTAACAAGCTGCTTCGAGAGTGCCAGAAAGTGTAAGCTATGTTTTCTTGGAGCAGACAGGAGCAGACATAATAGTGATGAATGAGGAGGCTCAGAGGGGCGAGCATCAAGACAAGAGTTTAGGGACCAAGACTCAAAGTGGAACCGAAGAAAAAGCAGATAAACACACTAAATATGTTCATTAAGCCGCTTGCATGTAGCTAAATTAGTTTTATACAGCGGTTTCAGAATGGTGAAAGGTTAGGATCGTTAGCAATCAATAGCAATTAACAACTTAAAGAAACTTACCTGCACTCTTAAGGTTTTTCTTAAGGTTTTTTTCCAAGGTCTACATTCTCCCTGAACCTGGGTTGCCAGTCTGTATTTGCAGATAGAGGAGACATTCCTTTTTTCCTTTTTTTTCCTTTTTTTTCCACATATGCAAAGCTCAGAACCTCCAGAATTCCATAAAAGACACTCTGCAGGTGCTGGATTTTAGGTTGTATTAGTGACAGTGAGTCCTTTTAGGTTTAAAACAACTGATTTCAGCATTGGACCTGGCAACCCAAATGAGAAACTCTTGCGAGGCTCATCTGATCGGATCATTTGAGAACCAAAACACCCAATTATACATAAATATACATAAATAGGTCATCATTTAACGCTATTTGACTTAGCTCTACCTCATATCTGAAGAAAATATGAGCTTATTCAGCCGTAAATTAAAAAGTATGCAAAAGCTGAAACGTATGAATATGAAACAGTTTGCACAGATGTTGTAGCTTTGCCACATTATGACATTAAAACAAATCTATCTTGTATTTTTAGATGTTTTGAAGCAGTATTTGAAAGACTTACTGTGCGTGGGTTCACCTTTCCACAGATCTGACCTGCAACTGAACTGCTTGATGGATCTAGAGAAGTTTAATGTCATACTGTGGAACATTCCAGGCAACTCAGTAACACGTTCATAAAGGTGGAATATAAAACAGCACCCAAAATCACTTTAAAATACTGTTTGAAGTTGGCATTAGTAAGAACGTGCGGATCTTTATAAGATTTATTCAGCTGTTCAGCCAGTCATTTATTTATCCAACAGTTTAAGACTAGTCATTAACTTATCCGCATCGTTTTTGGTTTGGTGCCCTTTTTCTCCATATAAAATAAATAGTTTGAGAAAAGAGAAAATTGGGCTCGGTCGAAGTTGAAAGACTACAAAAGGTTTTCGTGTAATCAAAGCATGATTTTGAGAAATACATCATTTGCGGTTTTCAGCGTTTGGAATTTCAAATGAAGTTTTGGTGAAAAAACACATACCGCTGATGAGATATTGAAGAAGTGTGATCGAACCCGAATGCAATAACTGCCCGTTCCCTTCACTTAATAAAAGATAATATAAAATCCATGCAGCGAGTGACCCATTCAAACACATACTATAATAATGTAGGTGTGTTTTTCCTTTAAGTTATTTCTCCGGAGACGTATGTATGTATGTACTTCCCACTTTGGGACTCCACTCTCCAGTTCACCTCTTTGAATTACTCCCTTTCATCAATGACATCTTGAACTTCACAGTATATTGTTTGTTTTCTTAGTCACGTAAGCCTGTTTCAAATGGGAAAAACTAAAAAAAATGGATCTTTAAAGGCCTATACTGGATTTTTGCCCCATTTTTACTCAAAAATGTCTTGCCCTAATACAGATATATTGTATAAGCAGCTCTGCATGATTCTGGTAGTGTTTGCCCACTTACCCGAAAGTTGATGGTTCGAATCCCGCTCTCAGCTGCAGCAGTCTCATCCTCTGACCTGTAGGTTGGTGGTGCAATTCCAGCTCCCACAGATGAATATTGCTGTTGTGCATGTGTGAATAAGTGAGTAGTTCCTTGAATTTGGAACTTTGCTGTATAAAATTGTGACCATTTGCCAAGTCCGGAAGTACATGTTAGCATGCTAGCTGTTGTTAGCTTGACCATCTTCCAAACTAGTGATAATTAATAAAAATAGTCAGGATGCAGAAGGTAAGTGAGGAATAGTTTTGGACTGTTCGGGCTGCAAATAGATGAAAATGAACCAGTTTCGTTTTCACGTTTTAAGAAAGTAAAAAATCAGATACAGCACCTTTAAAAAAACACCCTCGCTGAAAAGTGAAAACGCAGTTCTTACACAGTCCCACTTTTCCAAAACCATTTATCACAAGTTTGTCCCTAATGTGGTTTTAAGCGAGCCAAAGGCCAACAGTAAAAACCGTGCCGGAGTGCCAGGCCTGATTCATGTAGCGCCAAAAATATTCGCCGTTATAATGATCCATTTGGGAGCAGCTTCAAAAGAAAGGTTTGGTATGCAGGCGATTAAGTGGGCAGTGTATGGTCAGAGCTGCATGGGAAAATGACTAGATTTGTTCAATCTTTATGGCTATGATTATGTACGTATTTATTTTAATGACCAAGGCTTTGTTGTATGATTTGAAAAGAAAAAAGAAATTACAAGAACTGGCCGGCTGTCTCCAGGTTACATATTGTAGTAGTAGTAGTAGTAGGTGTTGCAGTAGTGGTACCAATAGTAGTGGTTGTAGCAGTAGTATTAACAGCAGTTGCATTAGTAGTTGTAGAATTAGTAGCAGTAGTAGTAGTTCTTTTTATTTATTTATTGTTCTTTTATTGATGATTTTTGATGTCTTAGTCGTATTTTTTTTATTCTGTTATTAATGTGCCGAATTGCCTCAAAATAACAAAAAAAAAATTAAAAAAAGAAAAAAGAAATGAGGAGTTCATCGAAAATGGCATATGGTTTAATGAAATTACAAGAACTGGCCGGCTGTCTCCAGGTTACATATTGTAGTAGTAGTAGTAGTAGGTGTTGCAGTAGTGGTACCAATAGTAGTGGTTGTAGCAGTAGTATTAACAGCAGTTGCATTAGTAGTTGTAGAATTAGTAGCAGTAGTAGTAGTACTTTTTATTTATTTATTGTTCTTTTATTGATGATTTTTGATGTGTTAGTCGTATTTTTTTTATTCTGTTATTAATGTGCCGAATTGCCTCAAAATAACAAAAAAAAAATTAAAAAAAGAAAAAAGAAATGAGGAGTTCATCGAAAATGGCATATGGTTTAATGTGGTAGTAGAAGTAATAGTAGTAGTAGTAACAGCATTTGCATTAGTAGTTGTAGAATTAGTAGCATTACTGGTAGTAGCAGGAATTCAAGCATAAAATAAAGAGTTTTTTAAGAAAAAAAAATTACAAAAAATCTAAATAAATTGATTAAAAAAGAAAAGAAATTTACAAATACATTTTTAAATTATTAAAAATGTATTTGACAACTTACTGGTTTGCATATGGTGTAATGTGTAGTAGAAGTAGTAATAGTAGTAATAGTAGTAGTAGTAGTAGTAGTAGTTGCAGGGCTTCAAGCTTGAAATGAGTTCTTTTTATTTATTTATTGTTCTTTTGTTCATGATTTTTGATGTGTTAGCCGTATTTTTTTTAATTATTAATTATTATTATTATTATTAATGTGCTGAATTGCCTCAAAATAACCAAAAATATATTTAAAAAAAGAAAAAAAAAATTAGTTCATCAAAAATGCCATATGGTTTAATGTAGTAGTAGTAGTAGTATTAGTAGTAGTTTCAGTGCCTCAGCCATGCTTTTGTACAGTTCGCAGTTTATAAGAGGAGTTAGCTTATTAGATTTGACTAGCATAATTAGCTACTACACAGATAATTAGCAGCCTTCACACATTTAGGCGACGTATCGGAAATGTCAAATGTTAGGCAGTAATTAGAGAAAATGTGTCAAAATCCATAGTATGACATGTTATTTGTGAGCAGTTGGCGAGTTCAAGTTCAGAAATGGTTTATAAATAGGTCATAAAATAAATAATCTAACGTATTACGCGGGTAAATAGACCCAGAAGACCACTTTACGAGAAATGTGCTGAAATTTCCTGGAATTATAAAACTGTCATTCTACCATAACAATCATAAGTTGGTCTAACCTTGGTTAAAAGTCGTATATATACAGAAAATTAGAACAAACATCACAAAAATGGCGTAAAATGAGCCTTTCAAATGGGATTCTCTTGGCGAAATCAAAGCTAAATGAAAATAATGCAGCACAAAAATGTCCATGAACCATCTACGGGAGATGTTAGGCAGCCCACCTTTTAATTTTATGTTTTGGAGACCCTTAGAAATAAAAATAAAAGTGGTATTTCATGCACGGTAGCAGGCGAGACAGAAACTAAGAGGCTAGAGTGACGTTTTCCAGAACCGAAGTGCCCTACCCAATTTGAAACAGTTAGCAAAGATGGACTCCAGACCTTTACGTTGCAGCCCAGATAACCAAATTTAATGTTCATTAGACTTTCATTTCTGTAGCCATTTTAAAATTATAGCCAGTGTTCTCCATTACAGTTACAAGACATGCTGCTTTGACACAGTTCGAATTTAGGCCGATCACCGTCGCTTTACGCCGCTCCGTAAGCTAGCTTCAAATCTCCGCTTCCGAACCCCCCGTTCCATTTTCGAGCGTTTTTCCTCGTCGCCTCTTTGCATTTCCCCGGCGCGGGTCAGCGAGCGGGGAAGGGAGAGGGGCGCCCCGCACCTACGTAGCCCAGGGAGGAGGCTCGAAGCCGGGTAAAGAAGCCGTCTCCGCCGCCTCTCTCGGGCCGGGAGTCGAAAAGGTGGAATGAGTTTTTACGCTTGGAGGACCACGCGTCTTAACTCTTCTCCTGACCTCTTCCACAGCTCCGAGATGAGTCCTTTTGCTTCTCTTTTTTTTTTGCTTTTTTGCTCTATATCGCTCACTCCTGCCCTCAGCATTCTGGGAGTTTTGCTTTCCTCCTGTTCGCCGTCTAAAGTCCGATGACCGGCGGGGTGGTCTCTGAAACTTTTAATTGACCGAGTCTGTCACCTCTGATACTGTCTGCGCAATCTCTTCTTCTTCTTCACTTTTCTATCAGCTAACAAGCGTCTGATTTATGCCTCAGATATAAAGAATACTACCTGAATTGCAAAGTGTAGGATTTTTATTTTGTCTGAAGTCTGGCTGTAGAACTCTCCATTAAAAAGACACAAATCGATCACTGACAATTAGCTGAATTTGATCTGAATTTAAATGGGTTCATTGGCACATCCCCAGCTTAGTGCACTGTTGGACTCTAAGCTCAGCTGTTATAGTCATTTTATAAGAGGAAGGTTGATGGTTCAATCCCAGCTTCAAACAGTGTTTTATTCAGCAAAACGGTCTTCCACGTTATTTAAGAATACATAGAGTACTTGAGGTGTGCTGCTTAATTTTTCTTTTTTTTTTGATGAATTAGGTTGAAAATTGAAATTACTTCATTTCTAAAATTGCCACTTTTTCTTTTAGTTTTTGCACTTATATTATGTCCTGAATAAAACAATTATCGATTAA
>KN496637.1:0-12623 GCA_000787155.1 Scartelaos histophorus | reverse complement strand
AAATTTTTTTTTTTTTTTTTTTTTTTTTCACATTAAGATCTGATGTGTTTTCAAAGTGTTTATTTTATTTTATCTTATTTTTGAACAGGGTAGTAACGACACTTAAGTTAACCAATACATTTTTGCCTGGTATAAATATGATAATTTGCTGCAATATATTTGATTAATAGCATAATAAAGCAACAGTGGTGAGTATAACCTTTACATTGTTTTGCTCTATACAACAGTGTTTACATTTAATACATGAAACTATGGTGGCTCTGAAAAGTTTAGTTTTCACTCCCTTAGTCTAAAAACAAGCTGAATAATAAACATAAAACAAATAGCAGTTTTTGCTGGCTGTACCATCTTAAAGTCTATATATCAATTTCCATTAGTCCTTGATTAGTAGGGTCAATAACAGACATTTATATTGTAAAAATTGTATTGCATAAAATGATTCAAATGTGGACCCGGGACCAACCATTGTAATAGAAGCCCTTGATGCTCTTAGGGCTCTCGTCCAACCGATATTCATTGAGTTTCTTCTGAGTGAGTTGGTGCCAGAAGCCGGCCTCCAGAGCACTACTGAACGGAGCAAACTGCAGCTTCAGATCAGACTTAGCTCCTGCTGCCTCTCCAGATGCCATGGTGCTACTATCAAAAAGGACCTCAGGAAGTTATGAAACCTGGAAAACAAAAAACACAGATAAAAAGTTATAGCTTATAGACAAAGGATACAACTCGGGCTGTACAATTGGAAAGGAATTGTATTTATATCAACATCTAATCATATTTTATAATATAAAAAGGATGGAAGGAAATTCAGGTGGATCCACTTTTAGACGCAATAACCAAGAAAATTTAACTGAATGAAGAAAAAAATGTTACAATTGTTATGCTTAGACTGTTTTCCGTGCAGCACACAATGTTGAAGAAAAAAATGTTACAATTGTTATGCACGCAGTGTAGAAATCTTTATGTTGGTCATGTTTATTCAAATTAATAGGCTACATTCATACCTAAATTGTGAAAATGACCATATAACATTGGGCATAAAATGTTATCTTCCCGAGCTGTAGAATAGTATTGATGACACTAAATAAAGCACTAGTAGAATCCATAATATAGATTACCATATCTCACACTGTACTGTACTTGCGGGCAGCTCTTCAGTTGGTTTGCCTAAATTAGAGTTCATTCATTTTTTGTCCTTCTTTGGTTAATTGTATGGTGACGAGACATCCCCATTTACCCTGGACAGTCTCAGTTTTAAGCCCTTTGTCCCCCTGTCCCTGGTTTGTCCCAGGTGTCCCTATTTTTGACAAACCTGATACCTGCTAAACCTGATAACAGCTGCTTAAAAATGACCAAAACACAAAGAAAATGTGACTATACTGACTCACATGTTCGTCATGAATGGTCTCTGCATAACTCAGGTTATTATTTTGTAATTCTGGTCACCCTAGATCATTTAGAACTAAAGTGGAAATGCTGCAGTCCACTTTTAGATCTGGTTTAAACCTGGAACAGTCTTGTTATACCCTTGACTTAGATTAGGTGAAGTCAGAGCTTTACTTTGGTGGTTCTTGGTGTGAAAACTTTGAGAGGCACTGTTATGGAGCACTATGATGGTGTGCAGAAGATAGTTCATTCCACACACAGCAGCTTTGACAGCTCAACCCTCGCCACTTTTCGTTTCTGATCTCAAGAAAACCACACGCAATGCATTTGGCCAAAGCAGCAACAACTCGAGAGAAAACTGTCAAGCAAACTACACGAAGACTATCCTAAAAAAAATACGCTTTTTTTCTTGCATTTTCACTCACCCAAATCGCTACTTCCTGGTCACGGTGGTCATGTGATCACGGGATTTGTCAATAAAGCAGTGCACTGTGGGTACGTAGTAGCAGCAGAAGCTTTGAATAAAACTGTAAAAATAAACTATGGAGCAAGAACCATGGAGTAAAAAATAAAGAACCAAAAGATGAAAATAAACGCACAAACGACAAAGCAAGAAAAAACGGACAGAAATCTATACGTGCCGTTTCTTTTCATTTCGCAGCTGCATCGATCATTTCAAAGTATTTAAATACTCTCTATGCACTAATGATAATGCGGTATAACTCTATCGAATCTCAATTTACAACATGAATATAGTTTTGGTTAATATTTAAGTCGCTGTTCCTCTATTTTATTACAAAAGAAAGGAAAAGTGTCCTGCTTCCGGGTTTCCTCCCGAGCTCTGGAACGCAGACTGATGATTGGCTGCTCCACTTGGGAGCGTTAGGGACCGTATCAAAGCCGAATCTGACAGAAAACGAACGTAGTGGGTTCAATTCACGTTTACGTCACAAAACAGGAAATTTTTTTGCAAAGATGCGTTTAGAACTTCCGGTGCGCTCTTTTCGCGGTAGTAAGTCAAAATATAGGGAAAATGAGAAAATGATCCAGGTTTCTTCATCTAAATGCCACTGTAGCGTCCTGTTATGTCCGGTTAACCAACAATTACAGCCAAACTATCATTTCTCCAATGACGCACACCTCCAAGCGCACTGGACACATCCGATTAGACAGATGAGGGAACCAAATTCAAGGTGAGTCCAAATCGCACGTATGTATGCAGTCTTCATTTCACAGCTGATGACATTTACTTCAATGGGTTTTATCACAGTCGGTAGGTGGGCCCAGTGTCGGGAACTATGCCGAAAGTTTATCATCATTCCAAATGTCTTCCCAGTTGGCAACGTAAGCGTGAATAGAGCCTATAGAAATGAGATGAAGGAAAGTTTTTGATTGCAGTCTGTTTAACAAATTACTAATTATATTTATACCCTTATAATCCAAAGGTATGTTGGAAAATTGTTTTATACAATGCTTTTTCAACTTCAAGGCACTCAAAGCACTTTACAACAAGGAACCACTCACTCATTCACACATACACACACACACACACACACACACACACACACACACACACACACAAACACACAAACACACACACACACATTCATACACCAGAGTACAGACACTGGACACACACATTCATACACCAGAGTACGCAGACACTGGAAGCGAGGAGGGTTAAGTTTCTTGCCCAAGGACACAATGCCCAAGGACCACTCAACCAAACTATACACTATACACATATAAGCTACAGATTAGATCCACTGACTATTTAGCCAAGTTAACTCAAATAAAAGCTTTTAAAAATGTTTTCATTACACGGAAACATATAGAAAACATGCATCTTCTTCCTGGTGGTCTCCATGGAGTTGATGTTACTTTGGCTATAATATTGCAGACAGCATTATATTTAGGTTATAAAACACATTCTTCCCCATAGAGAATGCTGCTGAATATGACTTTTTATCATGCAGGTGATGTGCCAACTCCAGGAAGCTATAGGGTGTTGCTTTAAATACATCAATCTATTTTAGTTACCCCATTATTTCATATTTAGACCTAATGTCATAGTAATCTTTTATTGAGTAATCTTTTATTGGCAGGATTGGGGCCTCTCTCGTCAGTCTAAGTATCCCACTGGATCACCCTTTGGAATGTTAATCTGTTTAGTTAACTTTTCCTGCAAAGTCCAGAGGAAGACTATAAATAAAAAATAAGGTAATAGCATGAAAGACCCATTTTTAATCTGACGCTCTTTTCAATGTCAAATTCTTAATCCATTTTAGATTTCTGTCTCCAGATGTAGAAGCCAGAGAAACATATTAAGCCTACAATCAGCTGTAATAAAAGTCTAATCAATATTTTTTTCCACAGTGCTCTGAGCTCAGCCACTGTGAAGGATTTGACAGGACAAAACAGTGACTCACCCCCACTCACTGTTTGAGCCCACTTGAAAAAAATAAAAAATAATAAAAAAAAATCTGATACTAAATAATATATGGCAAATATCAGAATGAGATTTGTATAAAAAAATCGTTGAAGCTCCTCCACTATAAATTTTTTTTCTTTTTCCCCACAACCCAGTCTGAAGTTATCTAACAATTAAATCTATGAGCAGAAAAAGACAGAGATGTATGTATTCAAATTTCAAATCAATTTCAAATTTTGTACAATACCTCAGAAACAACATAAAAAAATTACTATAATTATTGTTAATTTTCATGATCAATTCCTGCAGCTGTGAGGCACTAATATCTCTTTTATTGAGTAAAATGTGTGGGTGTTAATATATTCAGCACTGCCCCAAAAGAAAGAATGAAAATTCTGACGCTTTTAAAAATAGGCCCATTTCTCTGTAGTGAGAAAAATCTTGTATAGTTGATAGTGGCACCAAGAAAAAGGCAGATGTGGAAGTCTTGTTTTGTTCATGGCATGAATGGGTATGAATCAAATCACTTGGACAGCTTATGATATAATACAAATCTAATCCTGAGCTTTATCCTTTTGACAATATGCAATTTTGTTGATATAGTAATTTAGTAATTCTCTATTTAATGCAGCACTAAAGCTAAAAAATGGTAGTGAAGAGTGACCTTTCCAGAGCAGGAGATGACTTGAGCTCTTAATGTCTATATAAACATGACTCGTGATAACATCTAAACTGTCATCTGGTTTTAGAAAACAAAAAAAAGGTCATATCGCCTGCCTCTATTAAGACCTTTCAGCAAACTTTTATTTCTTCTTTTGTTCCAGAGAATATCTTTTGCAATACAGTGTGCATTTGTTAAAAAAAATAATAATAAAAATGCCTGTGTCACAGTAATAGACATTTTCCAAGTGTATTTTCCACAATGTCATGATGACATAATGTCAGCTGTGTAAGTGAAAGGATCTGCCTGATATGATTACATCATGATGCAATAGAATGGCTGCAATTTTATGACACACAGAATCTGATTTTTAACATGTAGTGTGCACTATTTAAATTACCTTAGTCTAGAAATCAGATCATATCTGAGATTTGGTGTGTGTGCGTGTGTGTGTGTAAACAAGGCAAATTATGCATATAGGCAGATATGTTCCTCACTCATGGTTCAAACTTGGGTTCAAGGCCTTTTAAGGTCAGTTTGTGTTGGAGAATAAGGTGCAGAGTGTTGTTAAGTGGAGGTGACTTGCTGCTGTGAAATTTGAAACTGGAAAAAGTAGCAGAGGACTAAAGTAGTAGTAGTTGTAGTAGTAGTAGTAGTATTTTAATTGTAAAGTAACAGTATCTACTGCAGTTCAACAGCAATACAATAAACTGTGTTGACTGAATGTGCCAGTATCATAAGTATAATTGTAAACAACTTTGTGTAGCTATACACATTCCAAACAATTCTTTCTTGATTTAAAAGTCCTACTGTGAAACCGTTTAACCAAAAACACTGATAAAATAAAAGCCTATGATCATTTTTGACACTTTTATTGCACTGAAAATGTTGTCATTGTGTGCGGGCTTGCATCTCCACAAACCTGACTCTTATTGGGCCTTGTGTCCATGGAAATGCAAGACACAAAATGCAAGGCACAAAAAGTAAGCGAATATTATGCTCAATGGTGGTCACATTTTCTACATATGATGAGACCTTTTATGGATCCATATGTGATTCTTAAGCTTAATAAAGTCTGTTTTGCCAGCATTGTAAATAAGACTTTGTAATAATGTTTTGGTTACATTTGATAAGTTGTGTCCACTGTCCACAGCATCTCCCCCATAACACCATAAGTGAACAGATGAAGTGAATCACATGCATTTCATAACATTTCAGTGCAGTATATTACAGTACAGCTTTCATCGCATCGCTCAGTGCCAGGTGTTATTATATTATTATTACTTCTTGCATATTCACAATTTCAGTCACGTAGAAAAAACAATAAATATCACTTCAATTTTAAACAAGCAAAGTGCAATAGATTATAAAAAATAAATACTGTATCTTACATTTGAACACATTTACACATCTTTTCTTTGAGAGAGACTTGTTTGGCGTGGAGAGAGTGCGTGGGTTCATTGTCCAAACACGTACAAGTGATGAAAGATGTCCAAGCAACTTTACTCAGACTGGTGACAATCAGAATGACATTCAATTCTGCACAAAGCCTGTCACTTAACAAAATTAATTATGGATAAGCAGTGGTGGAACACAATGAAGTAAACTTAAAGGTGCATTGTGTAATCTTGTTTGTATGGGTATGTCATTTCTATGTCTGGAATCTTCCAAAGTGCGACATTGTGCAGTTTTATTTTACATTTATTCTATTACAGGTGGTTTTATAGCCCAAAAATACTGAGAACGTGGCTGTCTCTCCACAGATCTGACCCGTAACTTGGTCTGGTTTGGTCTCCATGGAGATAGAAAGGAATATGACGGACCTTCCACAAGCAAAGTTACACAATGCACCTTTAAGTAAAGTACAGATACCTAAAGTGTATTCTTAAAGGTGCATTGTGTAACTTTGCTTGTGGAAGGTCCGTCATATTCCTTTCTATCTCCATGGAGACCAAACCAGACCAAGTTACAGGTCAGATCTGTGGAGAGACGACCACTCGTGTCAGGAATGTTTCACAGTATAAGCATAAACTTAATCTCCATGGAGACTTGCAAGCCAAATTAGAGGTTAGATTTGTAGAAAGTAGTAGTAGGAATTAATTTATTTTGCGATAAGTAGTTGAATAAATGCAAAATTGATTAGTTTAATACAGCACTGTGGACAATAGAAACCAAAGCATTAACATCTCCATGGAGACAAACAGGTTAAAAAAGAAAAGTCACACAGTGCACCTTTACGTATATTTTAAAGTGGATGCATTTTACTTTTACTTTACTACAGGTGAGAGCAGATATATGTACTTTCTTACTTTCTATTCCTCTGTTATTTTTGTTATTGTGTGAGACCTGCTGAAAAGACAGAGACTGATTTTTAAGACATTCGTAGTTTCAGGCAACAAAACTATACAAAGAAAAAACAGCAAAAAAAAAAAAAAGATCGATTTAATTATTTCTACTGAACCACTTCATTTGAAGATCTCAGCATCAGTTTTGAAATACTTTTTACTCTTTAAGCACATTTTTAAACAGGTACTTTAAGAGTTTTACTTATTTTTTTCATGTGATACTTTTACTTGAGCATTACTTTGTTCTACTTTTACTTAACTTCTTCCACCGCTACAAACAAAACGTGATCCTTCATTCGTCCAGGAGTGTTCCAAAGTAGAGGTTTGAGCAGTACTCATCTGGACACTGTTTTTGCAATCAATACATTTCAGCTCCCATCTAGAAGCCATTTTGGATTGATGATAGCGGCTTGAGACAGGATTTATAGGTGCACTGAGTTGGATCTAAAGTCTTGCCCCCTAAGGTAGTGAGACGAGCTAGAAATGAGAAATGTTTATTAATGATTATAGGACAAGCTGGAGTTTTTGGTACAAGAAATGCTCACGTTTCAATCACACATGTCTGGGTAACTATTTTTTTCCAAATGTCCAAATGATTCTAGTGAAAGTGTGAATTTAAAAACACAGCAGATCACTTCCTGTGTTACCGCATGACATCACGAGGGTGTTTAGTGTCTGAGAGAAGGACCCAAATATGCAAGGTTTGTGTGTTATTTGCGTGAATGAAACAAAACGCAACTCCAGGTGATGAGGAAACAACATTTAGACATTAGATTGTCAAACTGTTTTCTTGTTACATTCAAACACTTAACTTTACCCAAATAATCTATGAGTTTTGGAGTGATGAGAAGTTGCGTCTGTTGCTATAGCAATTACCAATACATTCAAATATCTTTTGATTGATGGAAAGTCCTCGAAATTGTGTCTATAAACAGGAAAAACAGATTCATATTTAATGCGGTGGCACCATTAAATATAGATTTAACAAGAACTGTGTGTATTTTAATTTGAATGCGTTATATAGTTTTGATTTATTCACACTGAAACCTTATATTTGATTTTAATAGTTCTTGCTTAAATGGAGGCTATGGAGATATGAGTAATGTTATGTGTGCTTAGCTTTTGTGCAGTACTCGGGAAAAATGTTTTTATAACGCGATATGTAAAATGCACCGAACAAAAGATAAAAAAATAAAGCAACAAAATGCATAAACAGATAAACAGTCCCTTTCACTCCGTGTCCCTGTTGCATGTGAGTGGTATTATCTTTAGCTCCATCAACAAACAAACCACTCTGAAGAACGCTTAGAGGAAACTTAGATACTGCAGATACTGTACAGAATGCTTTTGGGTGGACTCCTTTGATAGAAATGAACCAGACCTGCACTGTAAATGAGCCCATATATATTCTACTGTCTTTCTTTTTTTGTTTTATTCCCATTTAATTTACTTATATAATTCAGTACTTTGGTTCAGAGCGAGAATTCTTAGGGCGACCACCTCCAAAATTGCAGAAAAGACGCAATAGTTGTTGAATATGGGTTTCAGCACGGTGGAAAGGTTGGACCGTTGCCATAGCGATAACAATTATAAAGATGCACTGAGTAACTTATCCACCGGGGAGTCCATTACGAGCTTAAAGGAAATGTTACTGCATCGCTTAAAATGTCCCACTCTATGGCATTACCCCAATAATATCTCCATGGAGACAAAATGGTGAAAATATTAGGCCATGTTACAGGTCAGATCAGTGGAATGGCGATTTGGCTTGCAGTAAAAATACATGTTTTAATGTATTTTTGAAACTCCTTTTTGAAGTAAATGTTCAATGCAATACTGTGGAACATTCCCAGAAAAGCATCTCCATAGAGGTAAAGTAAAGTTACACAGTGCAGCTTTAAACTAAATTCAAAATGTAAAAAAAGCCTCAAAATGTTGCATATAAAAAGAAGCTGAAATCCATGAAAAATGTGGTGAGATGAGAACAAATATAGATAATAACTGCAGTAATTCAATATGATTTTTAGTTTTTATGAATTGGAATAGCAGTAGGTGTCCACATAGTACAAGCCAGTACAACAATTCATGTTGTCTCGATGGAAAACTGGGACATCCTCTAAATAAGTAGGACAAGGGTTCGGGGCCAAAATGCAATTCAGGACAACTGGAGGGACAGGTGGTCACCCCGAGTACTCCCAGTGACCCATGGGAAACTGGTACAAACCTCTCTGCTCTCATTTCATTGTTATTTTAAAAAGTATTTTAAAGATTCTATATTACACAAAATTGACTCTTGAAACCATGTTAGAATGTTACAAAAACATACCTGGAGTTTCGTTTTGTTTCATTCACACATCTGAGGAACCTTTTAAATTTAGTTTATATCTTCAATCTCCAAAATGCTCTGTTTCACCTTGTGATGTAATGAAGTTTATGGAGTACTTCCTGTATTATCGCATGACATCACAAAGTGGAAGAGAGCCTAAATATGCAGGATTTGTTTGTTAATGAATGTGTGAATGAAACACAATGCAACTTCAGGTATGATTTTGATGAAACATTAAAACATAGATCAGAAAATAGCCTAATATCGTCCCTTTTTTTTTCCACACTAGTGAATGTTCAAAATATTTTTAAAAACCCTTTTAAAATTCCCGTTACACAGCGGATATATGAACGGATTCAGCGTCGAGTTCATGTAGCCTAACCATATCGTGAACATGTGCAAATCGTGATGCACGCACTCTTTGCAAAACGCCATGACCATAAACGCGATAAAATACGGTATCCAGCACAAGAGGAACGCCGCGATGATGAACCCTAACTGTTTCGCCGCTTTGTGCTCCTTGTGAATCCTCAAACTTTGAATCCTCTGCCGAGAACTGTCGATAAACTTCTGCCAAGTCTGTTTTAACGTCGCCTCATTTTCTGGGTCCAATTTGTCCCGTTCGATGCCCCCGTCCGTCCAAGGGGTACTAGAATGATTGACTTCACAGTTGTCACAAATTGCAGGCTTATACCCTTGCATGTCCGATATCCTATTTCCACTTACAGACTTAGGTACAGAGACTTGACATTGATTCACAGATGCCTGCACTTTATTTTCATTGGTTTCAACGGAACAGATTATGTCCTTTGCCACTGTGGGCTTACTATACGGAGGCTCTGAGTCTTTTTGCTGTTCCTTGCAAGTAGCTAGAGGGCCTTTATTGACTTTTTGAGGCAGTCTTTGCTTTGTCATTGCAAGTAAACATTTATGTTGGCCTCTCGCTAAGCTTTTCCTGGATGGTGCCACTTTAGCCCGGTCCATCTCCTCCAGGGAATAGGCCTGATCTATGGTGTTTTGGTCAAGCAAGCGTTGAGTTTTTGAGCATTTTTTGAAGACTTCTTTCTCCTTTTTTGGCGATTTTGGAGGTTCTGGCGTCGGGTCGATGGGTTCGTTTTCGCCGAAAGAATCCGTAGGGTGGATGATCCTCTCTCTGTCCCTTAAATGTTGCCTCACCGCTCGGTAAATGTGCATGTAAAACCACAGCATCAATATCGAAGGGACGTAGAAGTTAAAAATGGCGGTGATGACTTTGAACCACGTCACGAATCGGAAGTCGGTGTCGCATTTGTTCTCGTCTTCGGGTTTCAAATCAACGTGAGTGAAACTTCGCCAGCCTAAAATGGGAACTATCCACATTATTGACAGCAACCACGCTCCAGATATCATCAAGCTAGCTTTTCCTCTTGTTCGATACTTCAAATACTTCAGTGGCTGTCTCACGGAGCGGTACCGATCCAAACACAAAATAAACAAGCTGAAGATCGAAGCGGTGCTGGCTACGTAGTCCATGATTAACCAAAACTGGCACACGGCGCGACCCAATTTCCACTCATCTTCCAGCAAGTACACGAGGTTTAGCGGCATAACGGTGGTGCCAACTATCAAATCTGCCACGGAAAGACTCACAATGTAAAGATTTCCAACTGTGTGTAAGCTTTTCTCTCTCTTCACAGCGTATAAAACCAGAAGATTCATTATAATGGTGAGAAGAGATAGGAGTCCCAGAATAACCCCGAGTAATGCGTTGTGGAAATGGTTGTGAGCATTCCACGTCGTGCTATTTGTCTCGTGTGAAACGTCGAGCGAAGAAGTGTTAATCTTGACGTGGCTGAAGTTGAGATGGCTCCTTCCACGTAAAGGGTCGACGGACAAGCCGGCTTCCATCATCTCCAATGGGAAGTGGTGCTCATTACATTATGAACTCAGTGGCGTCGGCTAAGTAGGAGGTATGTCCGAGGACGTCCAGGGAGTTTTATCAAGCAGGAAAGTCATGGTTTGCTTTGGTCTGAAAGACATAGAAGAAGAAATGTGAGTTACGCCATGAAAATTGCAGTCATTTTCGTTGTTTTTCCACATTAGCACTTCCCTTTTATTTGGGCGCAGAATTCGGCTAGACAGGCTTCAAAACCACTTACTAACTAAACTAAATATCTATATATGGCATACTTCTCCGCTGTTTTTTTCACAGCATTTATATTATGTCACTGATTCATTTTTAAATTGTGATAATTATTTCTCAGACGTTTTATTATCTGCTCTTTGTTATTGCGTAATTACTGGAAAAGGTATCGACTGAGAGATTGATAAAGTTCTATCTTATCACTGTAATAATATTTGCTCCTTCATTCTCCCATTACATGACATCACACTGATAATACAGTATTATGTATCTGGTTTAGGGTTGTAACTAGATACTAAACACATATACTAATCAATACAAAAAACATCAAAACTATACGCATTTAAATCGGTCGTAATCACTAAAGATAATATTTTTCAGAAGTAGTAGTAGTAGAATAACTAAAATTAAACGACTTTTTCCCCTATAATCAAGATAAAAAAGTTATTATTTTAAACGTTTAATACTGATCTGTGGTGTAAGTTCACAAGGGGACATGGCTGCTACTATATATCAGTGTTTTGCTCAAGGACACAACAGCATTCCAGGTACCAGCAAGCACAATCGCAATCAGATTTACATGCTTTTCAATTATTTAAATTCCTTTTTAATTAATGTTCTTTTTTTAAATAAATGTTTTAATTGCGTTGCTATGGTAACACTCCATTCATATCTTCACGGCTGGATAATTTCCTCTTTGCGAAGATGAAAGAGCTTTTGTTTTCGGAATGCATGAGAAAGTTATTCTTGTCAAGTGGAATGATCTACATATTTATAGGAGATGTGAAACGAAGCTGTTTTTACGCTCTCAAGCTAATGTTGCTTTAAGTTTGCAAGTCGTATGAGGAAACAAATTAAATACTAAACATCAGCAACTGTAAATATGTCATTATTCTATCATTTTAGAATCCATCAGGTTGGATACGTGCATTTCTTTGATTGGTTCATTTGCCAGTCAATCGTGCTCATTGGAAACCTTGGAAACAGGATACAGTTTCCAGATCAAAATGTCTTAAAGTCTGCGGGGTTGGCTGTCCAGGCAAGTAAATGAATTTTAGTATTGTCACTCACTACCATCTGCAGACGTCTGGGTGAATATAAAAGGTTGTGTGTGTCTGGACTAAAATATAACCTACTAAGTAAGCTTGTAAGTGAGAGCGAGAGAGAAATGCTGTGTGTTTATAATGCAACGAATTACAGTGATAAAGGAGGGAGATAGATAGATTCAATAACATTTGTATTTGCAGCTGAAATGTGTAGCTTTTCAATAGAGGCGATAAACCTGCTTCAGTCTAAAATTGTCCCCCATAGTCTAAAAAAAACAGACTATATATTGGAAAAAAAAAAAACCTTAC
>JACN01092697.1:0-33448 GCA_000787155.1 Scartelaos histophorus | reverse complement strand
CACACACACACACACACACAACAGGCTTTACTACAATGCATAGAAAAACAGGACACTTTTCACAACTCTTGTTATTCTCCTTCTGTAATATTGTGGTATATATGCATCGTGGTAGATATTGGCTTCTCGGCTATTTACATAGTTTGCTTGTGAATCCATTTGACTAACAATATGCAGTATTAATATCTTGATATCAGTCGAGTAACAGGCTTCTGCAGTGCAGTGTCTGAGAAGGCTAGAATATATTACAGAGCAGTCATTATTACAAATATAATAATATCATAAAATTCTGCTATATTGCATATTTCCAAATGTTGCACAGGCCTCGTATGCAACTTTATTGGACTGAAACTGTATTGGACATTATTGAAAAGGATCAAAATAGAATATAATAAATCATAATTTTGCTTTGGGAAAAGCTATTTTACTATTTAAATGGTAAATGGTCACATTTTTATACAGCACTTTTTCACCTTACTCAAAGTGCTTCACAACAAGAAACAACTCACATGTTCAAACACACACCCATACACCAGTGGACACTCGGGCAAGGTGGGTTATTGTTAAGTGTCTTGCCCAAGGACACAACAACAGCAATCATCTGTGGGAGCTGGAATCACACTGCCAACCTGCAGGTCAGTAGATATGACCGATCAACCAATGATGTTATGTCAAGAGTGATTTCTTCTCCTTGTGTAATATTGTGGTATATATGCATCGTGGTAGATATTGGCTTCTCGGCTATTTACATAGTTTGCTTGTGAATCCATTTGACTAACAATATGCAGTATTAATATCTTGATATCAGTCGAGTAACAGGCTTCTGCAGTGCAGTGTCTGAGAAGGCTAGAATATATTACAGAGCAGTCATTATTACAAATATAATAATATCATAAAATTCTGCTATATTGCATATTTCCAAATGTTGCACAGGCCTCGTATGCAACTTTATTGGACTGAAACTGTATTGGACATTATTGAAAAGGATCAAAATAGAATATAATAAATCATAATTTTGCTTTGGGAAAAGCTATTTTACTATTTAAATGGTAAATGGTCACATTTTTATACAGCACTTTTTCACCTTACTCAAAGTGCTTCACAACAAGAAACAACTCACATGTTCAAACACACACCCATACACCAGTGGACACTCGGGCAAGGTGGGTTATTGTTAAGTGTCTTGCCCAAGGACACAACAACAGCAATCATCTGTGGGAGCTGGAATCACACCGCCAACCTGCAGGTCAGTAGATATGACCGATCAACCAATGATGTTATGTCAAGAGTGATACTCTACCAACTGAGCTACTGTCGCCATTTACTATTATTATAACTATTATTCTAAATATTTAGAAGAACACTTTGCAAACTTTGTACAAACGGATTTCAGTAAATCTGTGATTGTGATCACTTGAACCACTGGTGACAAAGTTATTACACTCAGTGATAATAAACAAATCAGTTTGGATATATAGAGAGAGTCTTTCAACAGGTCTTTTTTAGTTACTATTTTGACACTAAATCCTCAACATAATCATTGCAGTTTGGGAAAAATGGGCCTTTATTGAGTGTACTGAGTGTGTTTAGTGTATTGAGACACTGTGGTTCACTTACATATCATACTTATATAAGAGGACTAAAGACAATGGAGTGATCGATGTACACGTCTGAAGTAAGTATAAATCAAAAGTTGAATTCTATAGCACTGCTTGATTACTTTTACGATAGACCTCACCTCAATAATACTTAAGCCTTCGGGGACTTCCTTGGTTTTAAGCGAGTAGGCAGGTGTTTCCACGTTCAAGTCAAAGATTTATGATAGCACTAATCCCTCCATTAAACTAAAAAGTGCTGTGCTGGAGGGCGCGTCCTTCCTTCTTTTCTCATCAGGGTTACACTAAGAATGAGAGGGGAAACAAAAATGTTTCAAGGTCACTGATAGAGAAGTGTTTGCATGTTCTGATCGTTCTTATTATTTGATTTACAAACAAGGTCATGAAAAATGGTTAAGTATCTCGTGTGTGCGATTTGTGTGCACAATGGTCTAAGGTCTAGTTTGAGGCCAAGCAATTTCATTTTTTATCAGTTTTTTTTTTTCCCTTTGTACTGACTGGGAAGACAACGTAATGTGAAAGAATACCACTTTGAGGATCAAAAATGTGGAGAGATAGCCAGTTATAAAGCCCTAAAGTGGACTGAGGGAAAGTGCAGAGGAAATCTAGAGTGATCACGACTGCCACTTAGGTGAGTCTTCAGACTGTAGATCATTGACTACTTTTAATGGAATTTTGCACAGAATTCTCACAGACTAAAGCCAGACAGATGTTTTCTCTCTTCCATGACAAAGAACAAGTGGAAAAGATTATTTATGCCCTCAAAAAAGAGCTTAGTAGAAAAATACGGCATTTTACAGGGAATATTCGGTTGCCTCGTACCACGATTTCCATTTGTGTTGTTTTCAAGAATGCTGTAATTAGCATATTAATGTTGCATGTTTGAGAAAGAGCCAGAAAGCACAGTGGCTTAAGGTCAAACAGTGCATCATTCTTTGTAACTGTAACTTTATCCGATGAAAAGTCGGTATTTTAACTGTAATTCACGAAAAATAAGAATAAATTTGTGGGGATTTTCGACAAAAGGACCAACTTGCAATATCTAAAGAACCTACGACCCATAAACTGCAAATACAAACAGCTTTTCACAGAGCACTTATTACTGTCTATCAGGAGTTGCGAAGTTGATGTGTTTTGACCTGGACAGCGTGCGTGTTGTTGTATATTCGCTTGTCCATCAGTCGGGGTGGACAAGAAGAGACAGGAGGAAACGAGGGGAGGCCGGAGGAGGCGTGAAGTGAAATGAAAGACCTCTGAGCGCCTCCCCGTCCACACCGGTCCAGACGTCGGAGAAGGTCATAGCCTGATAGATGAGGCTACTCTGTCTATGGGGAGTGCACGCAACACGCCAGCCTTGGAACTACTAATAATTCTAACTTTTTAGGGCTTGCACGCAGTTTGAAACCCTAAAAATAATCCGATACAAATTTCGCTGTTATTCTAAAACTGCCATGAAGAGGTCATATACAGTGAGTTTTGTTGCTGGGAGGAAAAGTAGAGCAGGAATATAGAGTTACAAGCCAGAACAGCTGCTTAAGTAGGACTTCCTGCACGCATGCCAAACAGGAAGTAGTGCAGAGTGCAGGCTACGGGCTCAAACTGTCACCTGCTTCCTCTCGCACTTGAAGCGAGTCAGAAGTGAATGTCAGCAGCTGTTAGATCTGCTGGTAAAGTCGGCATGATAATAGTCATCTTAGCAACAGGTGTATGTAAATATGGACACAAATGAGTGCACAACTGAGCAATGTTATAAACCAAAACTATCTAGATTCTTCTGCTCGTTTCTATGCCATTTTGTTTTTGGAAAAATAAAGTTCAGTCTCACCTGTGGACTTTTCTTCTGTCAGGTTGCAGCAGTAATGTAGATAGCATCTTAGCATGTTATGTGCGAAAAGAACAAGACCACAATGGCAATTACAGATGGTAGCTTTAGATAACTTCAACCTTTATTTTTAATCTTTGCTCCTACATTGCTTTGAAAAATATAAACTGCTAGACAAAACAAGGAAGGCTGCAGAATTATTTCAATGCTGTTTTCAAACGAAGCTCATTGTGCATCTAGTTTGTTTCCATCCTCTAAAAATTCAACTATAATTGCGTAAACTGAACTGTGAATAGCAAAATATCCAGAGTTGCAAATTGCCAAGTGGGAATCTGATAAACATTTTTGCCATTTGTCAGGGCTGCCTCTTGTTTTTGAGGCTCTGTGGCTCATCCAAACATTAGCTCTGCCACTGGATGCAGCTCATTACTTATGGTCCACATTTGTTATTATTATTATGTTGCAGTCGTCAGTGGATCGCGCTGTTTTTGACCACATCACTGAAGCCTTCACACATATTTTAATTGCTTGTCACAGATCGAACGATGAGTCAGCCCTTATCGAGACCTTTTGTTGGGTCTGCAAAAATTCAATGTGTCTCAAATGATAGCACCTGAAGAGCATTTGACGCACACATCTTTAAACTCTTTCTTCACTCTCTCCTCTTGCTCCTTCCTTTCTTCGCCTTTATCCTGTCAGCCAAACACCAGCGCTTTCCCTGGATGTTTGTTGTTGGGGAAATGCGGCGCACAGCAGCTGTCTTGAAAATGCTCGTCATTGTCAGAGCCAACGCTGAGCCAATGTAATGGATTAGTGTCGATTAATAGAACAAAGCTTGTTATTGATTCTAATCACTTTTAAAATGGAGTCACTTCAAAATGACAGTGAGTGTGAGGATCGATGGGGAAGTGGGGGCACTAACTACTGCTGCCAAAGGACTACTCAAAACGTCTTGTTGTGAGCACAGTGCTAATTAACACCTTGTCAAGTTGGTCGCCTGAGAACAGTAATAGATTTGGCTTGAGCTGTCATTATTTTGTTTTTCGTTTTGCGTTTAGCATTAGTTGTGGCGCTAAAAGCTAATGCTAAATTTAAAAATGACTAACTAATGTCAAGTTACCATGGCAACCTACAAAAGCACGTTAGCCTTTATGAGCATGAATGTGTGTCATCTGCCATCTGATAAACAGTTGTATTACTTAAGTTTTATTTTTTTTTTTGCACAATTAAGAATTGAAATTAATGCTAGTCCACTCAGAGATAAGCATTAACATGCAATTTAAGATAGAAAAATATGCCTACATTATGCAAAACCTTCTTCATAAACTATTTACACAATCGGTGGCACACTTTGTTCATTCCACTTGGTTTCATCATGTGCTTTATCACCAATTTCATTAAGCATCCACTTTAATCTGCCAACTCTCAACAAAAATTCAATTAAATGTGCTCTTTAATGCATTACCGAGATACGGAGAGGTGAAGATAAGGCTTCTCAGCCTCAGCCTGGGAACAAATTGAGCAGTGTAGCTGATTTTGTTGATGTTATTAATATTTAATTTTACTTGATAACCCCAGTGGCTGTTGTTCATTAATGTAGAGTTTGTTAATGTAATTTATAGTGCATTCATGACAAACAGACAATGATCTCCATTACCTTATTATTGTTCTGTAATCACTTTCTAAATAAAACATTGTGTGGATTTTGATGCATGGCTCTTAGGCTTTTTGTTCTTAAAGCTTCTGATGGAGAATATGTGCAGAGTTCTACCACAGCTGGAAAAGGTTTAAAAACACACCAAATATAAAAGCACAAATGTATCAGATAATATGTCAAACTTATAAAATCAAAGGGTTTGTACTTTTACATGGCTGCAGATTGATCAGCACCGTTTTGATGAACTAAATGGATGACAAATAGTAAATGGTCACATAGCACTTTTATATACATTAAGGCACTAGTACATACTGTATCTAATTGGCTGGTAAAATGCATATATGCGTAGTACCCTGCTTGGATAATTGGTTGCAGAAAGGTCAGTCTAAACTCAGAATTGAGGAGCCATAAAATAAAGCAGAGCGATTGTCTAATGTAAAATTCTAATGAGATGGCAGATTAAATTCTCTTTCTGGTGATTACGTCTGCCCTCAAGGATTTACCCACAGCTTTTCACCGGTGGAATTTAAAGACAGAAAATGTGGCCCCATACAGCAGCTGACCTATAGGGATGGAGCATTTAAATGTCACCTCACACCCTATAAGGAATGAGGGTACAGATCAGGTCTGGCATAACAGATTTGAGATATTATCCTCGGGGTATTACCGGTGCAACCCTCACTTCCAAATCTATGCAGCTTTACCCCATTTGTGAGAAAATGGTTCCAAAAGGTTTGCATAAATTACTAGGCCAGTGGATGTCAAGGCCCCTAAGGCTTGATATAAAACAATAAATTCATTACTGTTATTTAAGGATCTGTAGTTTTAACCCTCTGACCTCAATGTGCTTCTTCTCGACATTATCACACACTCGAAATCTCCAAATATGTGATTGTGACAGACTAGTCCCTGCATATCTCTGTGTGTCATGGTTATTCTGGCCGGCAGAGGCATGTCCAGCCTTACGTCACACATTCCACAGTCAGGGGCCATGTTTATGTTTAGACTCACATTCATTGACTGGGAACTTAACCTGAACAACGTGTCCAAACACTGCCCCAGTGCTGCGGAGGGGAACTGGAGTCAGAGGAAGACAATGAATGCTCTTGGCTAATAACTGGAGACATTTTTACTTGTTTTTGTCTTGACATAAACCGGGTCACAAGACAAGAAGCTATTTCTTGCAAAACACAAGGACGTAAAATTACAGTCATAGAAGTCCACAATTTCGGGGTAATTTTAGGTTACAAATCAGTGTCACTTGCAGAAACCAGTTGCAACTTATATTAGACTAGACCAGGGATGGGCAAACTAAGGCCCGGGGGCCATATGCGGCCCGTTGATCTTTTTAATGCGGCCCACCAAACTGAAAGTTGAGTTTTGGCACCGGGGACGCACAGGACAAGTAGATCTGCATCTCCTACTGTTTTTGAAATAAAGACAGTCAGGAGGAGATTGATGATGAGAATATCCTGAAGGATAACAGAACTTTCACTGCTTTAAAATAGTACCTGTTAGTTTGTTTTTTATTTTTTTTAAGAAAAGAAGAAGCTGTATTTTATTAATTTAATTTCCAGTGTTTTAAGTCATTTCAATAAATAGTAAATATCGTGGGACTTGAAATCATTAGTTGTAATGGTTTGTAATGAATTTCAATTAAAATTAAAGAACATTTTCTACATATCCCATGTTATTTTTTTTCTCTTATGAGGTGGATTAGCAAAACAATCCATCCATCTGCTCCTGGTCCGGCCCTTCCATCAAATTTTAAAACCCTTTGTGGCCCACGAGTCAAAAAGTTTGCCCACCCTTGGACTAGACTGATTTCTTTGTTTTTATTATTTTAGCATTGTAATAGTAATCTTGCTTTACACATTTTTCAATAAGCTACAACCTGTGTAATGAAATGCTCTTCCTGATTTCAGAGAATGTGATTGACAGGCGGATTAACCAATCAGAGAGACGCATGTTCAGTTCACATAAAAAAGCATTTGTTTAGAAGTAAAAAGGGAAAAAACAACATAAAGGACTGAGAAACAGGATAGATTTTTTATAGAATCAGCAACTGAAGCAACACAGTATTACTTATCTCCGGTAAAAGAAACTATAAGAGAACATTTTGGAGAGCACAGGTCTTCCACATTTGAGGGCCACATGCTACAAATTAGCAGCTGTTGTTAGACCAAGTTTGGATGCAGACTTTCACACTGCGGTTCCGGTCCTGTCTGGATTTGATCAGAATGTAAAAGGAACTGGTTGGCCAATTGTAGACAGTTGTAATTGTACTGTACATCAAAGTGCTAGACTATAGTCATTATTCATTCACTACATACTGATTGTAGTCACAGCTGCTCCGGCAGACTGACGGAAGCAAAGGTTTCAATCTGCGCTATGAGACCCTCCGACCACCACCAGTCACCCACACACCACATTCACACTTGGCAATGTGGGTGGAATGTCCTGCCTAAGGACACAACAGAACTTGGTCCAAACGGGAATCGATTCTGTCGTTGGGGAATCACTGCTCTAAAAATTATGTAAATTATAAAGATATTCTGTTTAAATGTACACAGGGATAGCAATGTTTTTGTTCACAAAGTACAATTCATATTGTGCTAACTTTACAAAAAAACTCAAAACAGCTGTTGCAACAAAACTTGTTTTGCAAAGGATGTGCAAAATTTAGTGCTCCGACGTTTTTTGTAAAGTGACTGCTAACAAGGCATTCTTATCAGTGCTTTTGTTCATCCTCGTTCTCTCCTTTCTTTACCTTGGTTACCAAAGTGATAGAGAACAGAGCACTACTTCACCAGTAAAGCTCAGTGGAAGCTGCAGAAACTTTACGTGTGTATTTCACATCTGTGCTGACTCGTGGTCAATAATCTGATCATATAGTTGTCTGGTTACCCCTAAACAGTTGGACTATAGTTTAGTTCTTCTAAACAGTGAAATGTCTGGGTGAGTCAAAGTGAACAGCACCGCGCTCCGTCACTGTCTGTACAACCCAGCTGTTGCTTTTACAACCTGATTAACGAGTTCATTCCCGTTTGTATCACTAGAGCCGAGGATGTCTTTCTTTTACCATCTACTATTTCACCATCTGTTTTAGATTTGTAAAAAGTACTGCCTTTTTACATAAGACAAAGGCTTCACATTGTACAGATTCTGAATTAGCTTTTGTTGGCCTGTGATGGAGTCATTTGTGAATTCCAGGGATCCAAACACACCCATATCTGACTAAAGATTTTGACTGGAATGTGCTGAACAAATAAAGCCATTGGTAATTTCATCCTGCGCGCCAATGTTCTCTCTAAATGTAAATGTATTTTGTGAAGTCTGGTGGTCTCGGCTCGTGTTCCCAGTGGAAGAGTTTCCAGTAAGGTTCTCAGTAACCCCCTCCTGTTTGCCCAGATCCAGCGGGTGACCTACATTCACTACTGCAGCCTCCAGGCTAACCCGAGCTGCACTGGGCTGCCTTAAAACAAACACAGCCTTAACCAAAGGATCATTCCATCCTGCGGCTACACATACACTTATGGCTTTACTTCTCATGTATAAATACAAAATACAATCCTAAAATAATATCTACTAATAACATAATAATAACACACATACACACAACTTCATAGTATTGTCAAAAGAATAAATACCCAATTAACCATTAACCAATACTGAAACTAATTTAAATTATGGATACTGACAAACTTCATAGGACAAAGCTGGACCTTTGTTCTGTATCAATGTGATATCAAGTGAGTATCAAACCTTTTTCTCAGTATCAAAAGTTTCAGCACTGCTGGGTGTCACATTTTATAATCCAATAACATTTAATACAGCTCAAATAATTATTCATACTTAAAAATGACTCATAGAAATTCCTTCATTCACAATCAGTGAGGAAAACTGTCTCTTCCCCCTCTTCAAGTCTGACCTCATCACACTCCAGCATCACAACGACCAGAGATAAAACTACAGCCTTTGTGAGCTGGATTGGGGTTATTTCAGACCTCACCCAAGTTCACGATGTCGTGTCCTCAACTTCACCCACATTTCCTACTTTACTCATGACATGTGGCTGTTTGCGAGGGCATCAGGCAGGGCATCAGGCAGAGAAAATGCCAACTCACTGCAAGCAACCTTACCCTGAAAGTGTAAAAAAAGTGATTGGATAGATAACCTCTGCACCTTTGTACTTTTTTGCTTGCTTTCTATTACAACATACCTTATATTTAGCCCTCAGCACACTCCAATTTCTCCAGACTGTAACCCCAGGCTTAAAAGTCCAAACAGCTTAGACAGGTAAAGTTTTGTTTGAAAAATGAAAATGTATGTTGTGTCCATAGCTGGAGTTATGTGCAGCCTAGAGCCAGCGTTCCGTCACAGGTCTATTCTGTACAGTCTCATCTGCTCTGAGCTCATTCATCACTGTTGTCTCAGAGCTCCTCTCTTTCTGTCGGCTTACCTAACAGTCTGTGACAGCTCCTCCATTCCTCTGCTGCTGCCTCCGACTCATCCATCAGTCTCCAAGCAACTGAAACCCTATCAAACCAGTACAACGCTGCTGTGGACTCAATAGTCCTTAATGGGTATAGAAAAGCCCTGTTTTGGTCATATGATTAATCCAATATGAAGTATTAAATTGTTTATAGAGGCTTGGCACTCCATAGTCGAGTAAATGACTAGATATGGCACTAGAACAGAGAGAAATTTATCCAAGCGGGAAATTCCTCAAATTTAATTAGTTCAGTTTTTAAAGGTTGTATACAAATGCTAAAAAATAATCAAGTAAGAATTAATTTGAAGCACATGAGTATTTGTAATCCAACTGATTCATATGGCCCAGGGCGACAGGGCCAAAGAATAAAATCTAGATTTTTAGCACACCCTGGATGATTGCCTTTTAAATCAGTTTAATCATTTTTAATCAAGTTTAAACCATTTTAAATTATTTTAATCTATTTTAATGTTTTTAATCATAAGCAGGGACTGCTAGACTTTCAAACAGGGAAGGTTCTTCACATTCTCATTTTTATCATTTGTTATTATTTAAGTAATTGTAACCTGCCTTAAATTCCATTTGTACAGATATCTAATTATAACTGCACAATAACTCTTGCAAGTAAGAAAGTCAGGAGTAGACTTGTTTCATAAAAATCCTCGATTTCGTGATTAAAGCAATTTTTGAAAATTTTCGATTATTGAGAATCCAAATTAATCTTTTTTTTTTTTTTTTATCTGAAAATGACTTTAACCTATCCACAAGAAAAAGAATCACGATTGAGGAGGAGAGATTTTCTTTTAAGCTTTTTAACCAACTTTTTTACAATAAGTTTAGCAACCAAACTTCGGCTCTTTATAACCACTGATGCAATGCTTAAGTCACAGTTGACCTTATGTAGCTCGAAATAATACAGCTGAGAGGAGACATCTATCTTCATTATGAAAGAAGTTCTCTAAGTATTATGCCCTCAGAGCAGACTGTCAATCATGTCACCAAATCAACCTCCTCATGGACCAAGAGGCAGACGATTGGCCTTTTATGTGTCAGAGACCTCATCTTAAAGAGCACTGATCTACAGAAGGAGCCTTTCATACATATGTGAGTGCCACTTCTTAACACTGTCTTTGAAATTCAATCTGAGGAGAGTACAGGATACATTTTATTGTATAAGTTCTGTGAAATCATTTAAACTTTCTTAAAATTTCCTGACAGATTATTTCATGAATTGCTGAAACTAGTGTCGAAACTAAACTAATTTGAGCAAATACTGAATACTGCAAAATGACAAATAGGAAAAAGCCTGACCTTTCTTGACCTTTAGAATGGTCTTGCAAGTAAGTATTGTCCACACGGTAACATCTTGCATATTATTGCGATATTAAATCATTATCAAGTATCAAATATTTTCCTTAGTGTTGAAATCGTGTTTTAAATGTCAGCATTGTGACAGTGTAATATGAATTTTAAAGGTGCCACTGCCCGACATTTCTAGTGAAGGATCTGCCGCCCACTTGCCTCCATGGAAATGTTATTGCTTTGTCTAGAATCTTCCACAGTATACAGTAGATTAAACTTATCTATTACAACACCACGCTACGTTACAATTCAGATCTGTGGAAGGAATTATTATAGCTTCAAGCACTAGAAACATCTGTAATGAATAAACGTTGGATGGATATGTTTAATGTTAATCACCCTCCACCTTTAGAGTCTATCAATTTGATTTAACGCGCATTTTAGACATCATGGAAACAGATTTGTATTCACTGCAACACAGAAAGCACATAATCTGTATCTATAGGATGGCTAAATGGCTCTTCTTCTCTATTAAAACGTCCGCTTTGAGCCTGTCTACTTTAATCATCCCACCACAAACAAATTCCAATCTAACTGTCCACATATCGCTCTCTGAGACATTATCCATTTGGCGTGTTAAAGCAAGGCCGTCGTATTCCGCAGGGGGTTGTTCTGACACGCTTGGCCCCCCGCTGTGCATTTCCATGGGCGCGTAGAATGAAGTGCTCCGGGAGTCGGCGCACGTATGAGATGTGAATGTGCGGCGCCTGATGTTATCACAGGGACAGTGTAACCCCTACATCCTTGAACCCCGCTTCACCGTGTCCCATCGGATCGCTCGCCCCGTCTATATCTCTGCATTTCCACCGAGCGTAATGCCATAACAAGCAGGTCACATGACGGCGCTCCGAGCCTATTACCGCAAATGTGGCCACTATAACAACAAATGTGCTTCAAATATGTCGGCTGTCTTATTAAACACCAGCTGCTTCGCAAAGAGACACATTCCCTTAGCAATAACGGCATCAATCACACGCAAATTTTTGACAAGATAATTACATTGATCAAGTTTACAGAAATTGAAATATGAAAAGGTGAAAAAAGGAAAATAAAACACTTTTCGCAACACATTTTTCGATAAATAATTTCAGAGAGATGACTTTATGGTTTGTTGTGATTACCTCCAGGCTTATTTCAAACTAGGGAAACTACCGCATCAAAATATCGAGTCATTAAAAACAAATACCAAAACAGCAAAGTGAAATGATAAGTAAAGTAATTCAATTTTATTTCATGTTACCTTTGGTAAAAGGTTTTCAATTGAAAGGAAGTGATTATATAGATATAAAAGGAAAACTATTACTATTCCTAGCTAATAGTATTTCACAAGGTTGAACCTGGTTTGATTACTACCTGGACAAGTATTTATCATCACTGTGTCCTTGACATTACTCACACAGTAACAGTACGGGGAGGGCATCTGGCCTGATTAATCTGCTGCACTGACTCTCCAAGGGTGTTGCCAGTGTAAATGCTGATTCCAATTTCCTGAAATCTATTTTCTATAACAAGTGTCAGGGGTCAAAAAACAATTCTTATATAAAAATAACCAAGGATACAAAAGTTCTGGTCTGAAAACCCAGTGCACATTACCATATGGTCAACTGCCCGCTCCCCGTGTCCTGCACTTGTTCAACATCAGCCTGTGCGGCAAGAAACCCCATGTCCTGACCTTGTGACCTCCCCAAACATATTTCCTGTTCAAATGAGACACCTCTGACTTTCAGATTAGCATTACCCTTCAGTCCTGCACCGGGCCACCTCTGCAGCGCTGCCCCAAGTCTAGACATGAGCACCATGGAAATGAATTAATATGCCCTTATTATCCCATCACTCCACTTTCACTTCTCCCAATTAATTCCTCTCTCCTCCGAGGTGGGACAAAGAGCAGGTTTTGAGCGCAGCGGTGGCGGCAGGCAGAGAACACTTACTGATTGCGTTCCACTTGTAGTACCATCCGGAGGTGGTCAGATGAGAGGACAATCTCCCCCGCGGCCGGGTGCTCCTCCTGTGAACGGACACAGATAAGGTAAGGGCAGGAAAAATCACTCCAAACGGGAACGAAAGAGCAGTGGTTTTATGGGCACTCAGCCAAGGTCATTTGTCTTCTCGATCACACTGTGCAATAAAATGTGACGTGAACTAACTTGCTCGTGTTATTAGAATTTGTATTTAGGGTGAGACTTGTTTATGAGTGCACGATTTAGCAAAATAATACAAAATCAGCACAGTGCCCGTCCCAAACTCTCGTACATGAAGTATTGCGATGCCAGAGTGATTGTTAATGCTATGCTAGTGCTCAAAAGAAAACTACTACTTATTATTCATGTTAGTGGTGCACAAACTCAAAATAAAAGGAAATTTGCTCTGACTTATTGCTTCCCCTGAAGGAAAAAAAAACATTCCTCCGTTCAATTGCAAAGCGATCAAAACCAAATGCATTTTTACTTTTTATACGTGTAAACCGTATGCAAAATAGAAAAAAATGTGAATATTTGTGTGAAATTTATAGGCCTAGCGTTTCTTTTCAACATTCTGATGCACAATTGAAATTAATTATTAGAAAGTGTGAAAACCTTTTGAAGGATAATTGATTTTGGAGGTCAACCGTTGTCCCAAGGTAAAATCAAAAGCTTAGGTGCTACAAACAGAAAGCATAAAACCAAAGGGTCAATGAGGAGTTGACAAGCCCAGCAGAAAAATCAGGTCAAATCTGTCACAAAAAGCAAAGCTAATGAAGAGTTAGCGACACACCAGTCAAAAAGGTGACGGAAAATGACAACGCCGAAAGCTAATTAGGACATGTTTTGACAATGACACATTCAAATGCGACTTATTTGTGACTGTGTAATAATGCAGACTGGGCAGGTTTGGAGGAGACATCCACACGGCACACGCACACACCTAATTGAAAAGAATTCAGAAAGAAAGATTTACTAAAGTCAGCAAATGTTACATGGGGCGCTAATTAGCCATTGCCCAGCAGGTAATGTCCTTATTAGCGGATCATAAAGATACTGTGCCGTGCAGCAGTGAAGGGGAGACCAGGATTATGCTAAATGTATCAAGGGTCAATGTAGATATGACTGTAAATTAATAATAATCATAATATATTTTATTTATTTGGCACGTTTCTGGACACTCAAGGTCGCCCTACAACAATATAAACAGGTTAAATATTATTAAAATATACAGTTATAAGCATACAGTTAAAGCAGGACAGTATTCTAATTGATTGAATTTAGCAGGATTGTAAAAAAAAATAACAATGCAATGATATATCGTGATACTTCATTGCATAATTCTCAACTCAATGAAAAATGCAACCAAATCGAATTTTTTAATCATATTTTTCACAAACATTCATGAGTTACATTCACTGTTATGATGATTTAAACATTTTTATACATTATATTTCATACAATTATGCTCTTGTGAAGGTGCAGTTGTACGTAAACTGTATTAATAAAAGAAATTACAATAAATCACAATATGTATCTTCTTATGTTTTACTATCGTGATATATCAAATCGTGACATTTATATCATATGTATTGTATCGTCAGACTCAAGGCAATGCACACCCCCAGAATTTAGTATTGTATTTTTATTAGTATTTATTGTTTAGTATTGTATTTAAACAGTATTTTCATTGATTCACAAATTCTAATTAGCAAAAAAAACAAAAAAACAATCTCAAATCATGCATTCAAGTCCGTCAGTATAGGTTAAAAATGCACTGCGAAACATTTCAGGTTGAGCGTCTGCCACTATGGAGATGCTATTGCTTTGCCTGTAATGTTCCACAATATAATTAAACTTATACAAGATGCATTTACTCAATTATGGGTGTTTTATTGTCGCCTTTTCACAGATCTCACCTGTAAATTGACCTGGTTTCGCCTTCAGCTTGTCTCTCAGGAGATTGACATAGGAATTTAAAAGGTTATTGCAGGTTATTCGTCTTGTTTTCAGAATTATTACCTACTTACTCGTTCTGAGACTGATTCATTCTAGTCTAGAAGTGGTATTTTAAGATGACTGATTCATTCTAGTCTAGAAGTGGTTTATTTTAAGATAACTTGTCAAGGAAAATGTTCTGTCCATGCAGCAAGATAATTTCACTACTTTTAAGTCATTTCCTGATAGATTTAAGTGTTTATATCTAAAGCTTTTTGCAGTGTGCACCTTTAATTAACAACTATACATCTGTAGAGCACAACTAGTGACCACAATGTTTGGTTTGATATATTGAGCAGCCTGGAGTAAAGCAACGGTAAATAAAGATTTCAATAGTTCTTGTCCATGTATTTGCACCGGCTGTTCTGCTGATCTATTAACTCCTACACGGCGCACTCCCCGAGGCGCTGAAACATTCAGGTACAATCAATGTTCGCATTGATTCCAGCGCCGCTCTGCTCTGATTTGAAATGATGCGGACGATGATCCAAAGAGTAACTGATGGAACAGCTCGCACTCTGGAACTGTTGTGTATCTTCGGGTGAAATGTGCAAAGGTTTTCTCGCGTCAGAAAACTGCAGAGAGAGACGCCGCCTGACACCGCAAACTCACCGGCAGCAGATTGGAGAGATCATTACATTTGTCACAGGAGAAGAACAGACACAGAAGAGAGAGAAGGAAGCACCGCAGTTTGGGAGAGCGATGCAAAAAGACCGTCCACGTCTGTAACATTTAAACACCCGTCTTAAAGAGTTGTTAGATTTACAGACTTTGAAAACATGACCGGTCTTGTTAAGTTTTTTAAATAGAAATGTTATTCCGTTTTTGCCGTCAAGGTTGGAATAGAGCGAATGTACTCATAACGACTACAACCTCTCTGATTAAATTTATTGCATTTTACTACAGAAGGTGTTTTTAGTGCAGTCAATTTGGGTGATTTTAGTGCGTCTAAAATGTTGAAGCGAAAAGATTAAAATTTTTTTGCAAAGGCTTTTTCGGACAAAAGAGCAACCATGCCAAATGGGGAAGAGAGGTGCATTGTTGAGCTTTTCTGGTGCTTTTCTCTGCGGAAATGTTACTGCTTTGTCTGGAATGTTTCACAGTGCGGCATTAAACCTTTCTCTCTCCATGGAAACAAAATTAGACCAAGTTACGGGTGAGATCTGTGGAAAGGCAAGCTCGCTCACAGTCAGAACGCCTGATTTTCTAGGAATTTCTGAGTTATAAAACAACCTTTAATTAAATAAATGTAAGAAAAGGGCTGTTTAATGTCATACTGTGGGGCATTTCAGGCAGAGCAATTACATCTCCATGGAGAAAAGTGTTTGACGGATCCTCCACCAGAAAGGTTACATGGTGCACCGCATGAGCACAGACTTAAACCACCAAACCACTAAACCACTTCCGACCGCTAAAGACAATTAGACTTTTTTGCTCTTCAGTGGTTTGGGTATGAGATGAGCTAATCCGTCACGCAATAATTATTCACTCGGTGGTCTAACTTTTACAGAGTGTGCAGAAAATAATTCCGACTCATTAATTCACTATTGGGTCTTTACATCCGTGACCTTTGACCTCAGACATGTGCAGAACGTGGGCTGGGGATTTGTTGCCTCTTTTTGCCCAGAGACGGTGTAAAAACAACTCTTCCTGGCTCTCGTTAGACACGTTAGCGCTTGTACGTGTTCATTAAAATGGTTGCTAAGATTTCAGGCATTCTTTTCCAAACGTGATTGCTTTTAAAGAAGGAAGAATTTTAACAGGTGACCAAACTGTTGTCTCCTGTGTTGACCTTACGATTGTCCAATGTGTATAAAACAAATATGAAGGAATTTGCGCTTTAAATTTCCATAAATGGAACTAGAGTGTGGCTATAGCGCAGATTAAATTTGAAATTCATTTGATTTGTTATTGCAGGAGGAGACAGCACTCCAGCTTGGAATTTTTTTTTTTTAATTTCAAAGATAGAAATGGATTTTCTATTCACAGAACTACTTTTCAAGGTGCACATTCATGCTTTTGTTTGGCATTGAATCAAAGCTTTCTCCTTGGGTTGGTATAAGCTGTAAATGAAAACATTAAATCCAATAATTTAACAACTTTTTTCTAACAAATAGAAATAAGCGTGTGTATTGCTTGACACTATAGTTGGAGCAGATTTTTTGGAGTTGTTGTTCAAAGTAAAACCTTAGCGTGATTACAAAAGCTGAACTAAGACACATTCCTTAAAAGCAGTGACATTAAACAGCAGTGGATTAACTTGTCAAACCGTTCATTGCATGTATCTACAACTGCCGCCGGAGAAGAATTCTAATATCCACACGACCGACTGTCTTAAGCGCTGAAGGCGAACGCAGCTAAAGGTCAAATGTGCAAATGAGAGCTTCAGAGGCAGAGCTCCCAGACCGTGTTCCTGTTCGGATCAAACCGGCTCACCGTCCAGTCCCCCACAAGAACGCATCAGAGCAGAGCAATTCGCCTGATCTCAGATAGTGTTAGTACCTATAAAATAATGATAACGGCAACAGCTTTTTACACCTGCACGTAAATGAACTGAGATATGAATCAGACACATCAGGCACGGGTGAATATGCATATGCTGACAGTAACATAAGCAGTACTGATGTCCTGCTTTCATGCAACATCGAAAGCTAAAGAATTTGCACATTTGACCTTTAGCTGAATGGGACTAGTTTTACTTATTGATTGCCTGGATGAATGATTGCATTGATACACACTCTATTTTATTTTATTGGCATTTAAGACATCAACCTGAAGGTGGAAATTAACAATTTTGCTATAACCTGGCACAAAATATGACTTCTTTGTGTGGCTCAATGTTTTTATGTGCATTTTATGTGCAAATAAACAAGAATTTCCAACTACTAATTTTGTCTAGTCAATGCAGTCCCTCATTTGTCTAGGAGAGGTCCATGGTTGTCACACCCCCTGTTGTGCCATGTTTGTAATAATTGCTGTTTTTTGAGGCGACCCGGATGCACAAGGGCCCGGCGCATCCAGCCGCCTCTAAAAGGGCCCCACCTCCTACACTCATGCCTGCTCCTCTGGCTCGCCTCCACCTGGCCACGCCGTCAGCGGACCGCCACAACACATTTTAACACTATTTGCACGTCTTTTTTGTAACTTACATAAATGCAGTGTCCCCCTTTTCTTTGTTGCGTTCTTTCTGTAACAATGACAGAAAATGTTTGACAGGTAGTGACAAATATTGAAAATTGAGATGTTTTGACTGCCACCCAGAAGTCATTATCATTCAGTACTGACATTCCTGTGTACTTAAGACCGAAACTGGTTTATACCAAGGACAAAAGGCAGTGCGGTGTACTGAATGAAATTAAGAAAATTCAGGGGCAGTATAATGGGTATATTGAATAACTGCAAAATTCTAGCTCCTTGGATTGATAATGGCTTCCGCGTGACAGCTAAAACATCTCAGTTTCAAAAAGATTGTGCCGAGAAACCTGTGAAACCTTTTCTACTCCAAAAAGTACAAAAAGTTACAACGCTAAAGGAGCATGCATAAGAAATTCAGCTTCTCCACACTATTAATTCAAACGAGACTGTAGAACCGTGAGTCACAGGAAGAGCTGTACTTCAAATCATATTTCACTCATGTATTTTCTATAAAAGCCGGTGCTTACATCTGGGAGGTGAGGCTTACACCTGCAGAGGAGTGAATGGACTCAGCTGATCCCCACATTAGATGGAGCTCCAATCTGTACACTGCGCTCATTATGGGATCAAAGCCTGTCTAATCTGCATGCTAAGAATATGACAAGAGAGCCCTCACCATCCCTCATTTCCACACAGGGCAATAAGCACAAGCATAGAAAAACACACTCTAGGACTTTGATGTCGCCCATTGACAGTTATGTGTTCAACGCGCTACAAAGAAACGGTCACAAACTGCAATTTAGCCTCACAATGGCGCAGGAAGATGCAGGCTCATTGTGTTTTATTACAACCGGGGCCTGAATTTTAGAAAAACATAATTTTGTCCCAGCCGAGCACAAAGATGATCAAACATGTTGGAAAAAACTAGCATTAGCTGTCTCTGGAGGACTCTTTGGAAGGAAATTCTAATTGGACCTCATTACAGGCTGCAATATTTGAACATTAGCTCACTGGGTCCAAGTTGACGAAGTTCCACAGAGATTAAGTTTGTTCTTCTGTAGCTTTTAAATATGTTTACAGTATTTTTATTCTGCAAATTAGCATGTGCAATAAACGGGGTGGTTTCTTCAGAGCAATTCTCATTAACATTTGGAAAAGAGGAAAAACATGTTCTCAAAGCTCTGCACTTTAACTTAGAAATATCAGATGAGAATTAGCTACAGAGGTTTCTAAATGTTTTTAAACTATTCTTTCTATTGGCTGGCAAATACAGAACGACGTCTCTCTATTTTTTCATTTCTTCATTGCACCTCAAGCCCAGTCAAACGTGATCACGCAGTCAGATTTGTTTTTTTTTAGTGACATGTGAAATGAACGAGCTCATTGTTCACCTGCGATTTACAAATAAAACACATTTATCTCCCCTCGGATTGACAGTTTAGTGCTTGGCTCATTGATTCTGCAGAAATCCGCCATGTTTTTTAGCCTTTTTTCTTTATTTTTGCCCATACGGACGAACCATGTGTGTCCCCATTGGCTAATCCACCAACCATTTGAGGAGATTTACCAGTGACCAGACTCACATCTTTGTAAAGTCTTGAAAAACTATGTATTTTGGATCTCAGATTTAAAAAAAAAGCAGCACTGCCAAGTCAATTTAACTGTTTTTTCTTTTTAATTCAAGCACACAGTTAAATATTACACTGACAATGCATCCTGCGTGACTGTTGCCAAACTAAACTTACTTAATTAGGAGGCCTTTTCATATTTGTAGGTTTTTCTAGACAAAAGCTTTATTGGATATGACAATTATAGCGTAAAATTGGCGGAGAAAAATTTTAGGAGCGAAACTATAACTTCAAGGCGGTAAAAACCACATATGTGCAACGCCTCAAACCACCACAACACCAGCAGGCACAATTTTGAAGGAATATTAAATAAAAAGATGACACAAAGTACTAAGAGACTTTACCTGCAAGAAAAGTTTCTGGGCCGAAAGTAAACACAAATATCTTCTAAAATATCTTCTGAAGGGGGCTGGCTGACTGGTGCATTCACTCTCCATCTGTGTCCGGAGCATTTTTCTTATCTGAGTCAAAGTAGGCCATGAAATTGTTAAAGGAGCTACTGTCGTCTCCGGTGCAATTTCCTGGCGATCAGTCAAGCAGCGTGGATAAGGGCCCAGGAAAGGTGTGAGTGGATGGGGCTTCAGTGGAACAGGCAATCATGTCTAAAAGAGCCGAGGGGTCTGTGCAGGACTGGGCGAAAAGGGGGCAGAGAGACGGGGGAAAGGCTGGAGATCAGGTCCATCTGAAGCCTGAACAAAGAGGTGACCTGGATAACAGCTTCTGCGTCACTGCAAAGTGCATTATTCAATGTGATATCGAGCGGTGCAGTATGTAAAGTATGGCTCACCTTCAAGAAGTGAAAAGAGAAGTGAAAGAACTGTAAATGTGACTAGTGAGTATCTATAAAAAACATATAAGTGGATTTTTGGGTCATGTTGAAGCTAAATTGGACATTATCCCAGCTTTGTTTCATTTCAGCTTCATTCTGCAGCAATCTAGAAGTGTCCATCACCCCGAACTCTACCAAAGCAGTATAACCACCACCCCCTCAGCCTCTCAATCTCTTCTTTTCTATAATAAACCATCATAGTTTCCATTCAATGCACTATTACTCTGTGAAAAAGAAAAAAAGGTCAATTTCTGGTCAGTAATCAGCCACAACAGGGGTCTAGTTTTTGGGTTTAGACTGAGGAAGAGTCTATACTTCATTCCAAAAGAAAGATATATATATAGTCCAGAAAGTTTTCACAGTGACAGTTGATTTATAATGGCGTATCACACAGCAGGGAGTTTGAGGCACCCCACGCTCCACTACTTAATTGTTGTACTCAGACACAACAACCGTTTTTTTCCACAATATAAGGACACGTACAATAGAAGAGACATTTGGAAGTCGTTTGAATATCAAGGAAGAAAATGGTTTTATCCGAGAGGTCCACAGCCAGTCCTCAGTCAGTAAAAGCAAGCAGGTTGGAGGAAAGCTTAAGACTTTTTTGTTTTAGTTAATAAGAAATAAATATGAACCAGATTTTTAAGACAAAAATCAAAATCAGTGGGAAAATCTCGAAGCATTTTTTGTCGCATTGCCTGGCCTTGATTCACCCCAGACTTCAGACAGCCGATACATTTCATTGCCTTTTCTATTAACCAAGACTGTTGAACAAATGTACCCATCGATCACATCTCACCCACTGACAGTTGCTATGGTAATGAGCTAATTAATGTTAATAACTTTCTCCATACAGTCACATATCGTCAACATTAATACTATACCTTTGGGCTGCAATTCCCTTGAAATGCTCAAACGCCATCAGAAAAGCCTCATTATGCATAGCTGAGTCCGGTCCATCCCGAGTGTCTTGATATTGGCTCCGTAATGGCCCCTCACACTGAGACAGACATCCGGGCTGATCACTTGCATCAGTTCTACCACAGTTTGCCCCAAGACGACTAATGGCCCGTTTAATTGCCACCGAACCCTTGGATAAAAGAAATGGAAAAATGTTGCGACGATAAAGACAATAAAGGCTGTGCCGATTTACTTCAAAGATGGCCAAAGCTTTGTTGGGAGTTTTAGCAATTATCTGTTTGAATCTATGTGTAATGAAATGTCTCTGGAGCTCGGGGGATTGGATATTCATGCAGCCAACTGTTTTCTTGCCTTTCTTTTGAGTCAAACCGCAATGGAGACCAAGAAATAAGAAAACAGGAATGAAGAATGGAAGGGTCACGGACATGTTGTTGCAAACAGTGCGAGTATTATTTAGTAAATCAGAAGAAAAATGTACAGTGCATTCCATCAGAAAACGCAGAGGCTCTATTGATCAAGGCTGACCTTACAAAATACTAAATTAACTCAAGTTTGTTAAATAAACTTTAGAAATAACAAAATTGGACTGAAACATGGTTCAACAACTTTAGCTCAATCAAAAGAATTGGAGTTCTTTGCAAATGTGCTGCACGCCTTTCGGAAACTGTGCTCTTCACAGAAAATCTGATAAAATTGAAAACTGAATTTTTGAGGGGTGCAAAGAGGTTAGTTAAATAATTTCTTTAAACCTCCAACAGAGAGAAAATACCTCCTTAGAGAGAAAATACAGCCATTTTGGATAAGGATATAAGACATGCAAGTAAACAATGGTATGGAGCTTTACTTTGATAGCTCTTTGCACATTTCTTGGAAAGCTGTTATCTCGACCTTGTTATTCAAATGCACTCAGAGGAGCGTCAAGTTTACAATGCAGCTGAGAAACACAACAGACAATGGTCTCAAAAATAAAAAGAAATGCCAGAAGACTATCAAATCTAAACACTGGAGGAGGATGAAACATGTGGCAATGAACAGAACAATCCGATCAAAGACAAACATTAAGAATAACAGCAGCGAAAAAGATAAAATGTGCCGATTCACAATGGCCTAAGAATTGTTGGTGCAAACTAAACAGCACGCTTCATAAACAGAAGTGACATTTGCATTTCAAATATTTTTACATGCACACAATTGAGAACAATAATCCATCAGTCAGCTCTACTGGAGCTTTCCCAGTGGATGTTCCAGTCTGTCAGTAACTCAGCAGGCTATAGTTCATTGGGTAAAATCACAGCGTGTAACCTCTTTATGAAGATGAAATTGTTACTTAAGTTCACGAACAAAACAAACACAGTCGTCTGGGGAAAGAAGTGTGAAATCTTCAAACTTACAAATTAGTTTGCATTTGGAAATAAAGTCCATTGGATATAAAGTTCTTTTTATTCAGCATTTTCTCTGCTTTATGGCAACAGGTGTTGTTCTTCTGTCCACTAGGAAGCAGGGACATTGGTATACTTTTATTTACTAGGCTGTGCTTGGACTACTGCCTCACTATATTTGTACTTTAATCACACACAGAAGTGTTGCTCGTACTACTTGTGATCTCATGATCAGCTGTTGCTTTCTGGTCTGTATCCCCGCACAGAGCGAGAGAAGAGAGCTTTGTCCACTCAACTCCACTTGCTTAAACATGTTGCACAAAGACTGGAAACAGACTAAGTCCTTAAATCATCGACATCAGAGACTGCCTCAATAATGTGCACTTGTTTTTCCTGACCTGTAACCATGTCATTTTATTGTTGTTTGGATGTATGTGTGGTAAATATGTGTTAAACTGCTGCAGCTTGGCAGGATGTTGTGGTTTCAATGTCAGAGCATATTCATCCACTTCACTAATAAAAAGTATGTAGCCGTATAGTGTTACCTACCTACGTCTGCCAGGAAAGTTCAATGTGAGGTCATGAATCCAGTTACTTAAACGCTCCTACAAATAACAACAGCCATACACTGTGGTGCAGGCTGTGCAGCAATAGCTCTGAACTTCCTTTTGAGACAAGGTCGCTTTTACTGCAGACCATCCATTGCCACAATATAACAGTGTGCTAACTATAAATAGCTACCGCACTAGCATTGTATTAAAACTCATTTCCAGTTCATATGCAACGTATTGTTGGAGAATTAAATTGTATTTCTGACTGGGTGCTCACCTGACTCTGCACTAGTCTTACACTTGCTGTATTCCTCTTCTTAAGGCTCATTTATCAGCCCTCACCGGAGCTGGCTGTGTTTTGGGGAGCGGACGTGGGTGGCTGGTTGAATGCTGATGTGACGAATGGAGCTGTGGTTTGTAACTCGTGCTGTTTTATCTCTCCTGTTTGCCTCTTTAATATTCACCTGCGAGCCAGCGCCGTAAACAGTGTCTCTGCCACTGCCGCGCTCAGATAAAAAGGCTGTTAGGAGAAATAAGTGTCAGCGATGGGCTTAGCAGCTTTGCGCATTCACAATAATATAAATATGAGTACGCTGCGTTGTAATCCATCTCACCTGCAGGGTCGATAGTGCACAGTGTGGTCTGGGAAGTACACTCAAACACTTAGCTGGAGTTGCTTTAGAATGACTTAACAGTATTAGGATGGCAGTTTATTGGGAGAAATTGGAAAAGAGAAGCCTGCATCTTCCAGTATGACATACCGCCAGTTTTGGTAATAGTGGCAACTTGCAAATATAAGCTTTTTGCATTTAATAGAGGCCATTTTTCCTTTGAGGTTTTAAGAAAGGTGGTGTTCAAAGCAATATTTATACTTCCCGTTCTAGTGGCCTGTTTGCAAACTATAGTAAGGGCCATGTGCGATATGCAAATCTAAGCAAAAATAGGCACTTTTCCATTCTCACTCTTAGTGGTCTACCTCTGCAATGATCAGAGAAAGCAGCAAGTAGATTTTAACCAATGAACTGTCAGAGGAAACAGATGATTCAAGTCACGACTTCAATACATTTAAGATTATGTGTAGGTTGTAATAAAAACTAAATTGGGATGTGGGTGTGTTTTTCAGTGTTTTATCATCCCTTGCTTCATTCTTTAAAGTTTAGTTTGGACAAAAAAGTAATTACTGCAATTAATATTTGATTCTTTACAAAATCCCATTATTTTCTATTCAAAATTACTGTGTCTGCTTGTGAGCAATTTTACATTTCCCCATTTCCCTGACCAAACATCTCAGAGCAAATATTTAAATCTCTTTTCCTTCTCTTATACCTGATGAAACAGATGGACACAGCAGCTGGCACACAAAATTTTATCCAAGTAGTATTGTTAACGCAAAAATTGTCTAAATGAAATATTAGAGCTCCTCATTTCATTCATCTATCATCTACACTGCTTATTCTGTTTGGCTATAAGTTTAAGGTCTAACACTTACTTTGATTGGCAAATTCCATCTTTAATTCACAATGGAATCAATCAATAGAAGCTGTCCAGTTTAATCGACTAAACTTTGCAAAAAAAAAGTACTTTCATCATCATATGGCCAAGAAAATACTCTGCCGCCACATTTTGAAGCAGAAATAACTTTATGCCACTTACACAAAGTAGGATAATCCCAGTAAACCAGACAGGTGGAAACAATCTCCCTACTATTGCAAAGAAAATGCACACAAGATAAATACTGACCCACAAAATATATTGTTCCACCTTTCATATTTAGAACGATATATAGAAATTATCGTGACAGGCCTAACGATATCCAATCAAGTAACAACAATGTCAAGATTCCAACTCGTTTTTTCCCAAGGACAATCAAACAATGTCCCGTCAACTAAATATATTACCTAATTTGCATAATCTATTCATATTTCCCGAGACCAAATGCCCTCCACAGAAATGACTTGTCTTATTTTAATGAATCAATGACTCTGACCTGAGAAAGGACAGGCATGTCTGGGGCAGTCTGACTCTATTAACCCAAAACACTATTAAACATGTCACCTTACTACAGCTATTATTTCCATTAAATATGAGTGCGGCGCTGCAGCTAAAAGCACGTAATTGACACAGGAGTGAAACAAATCTAATTCCGGGAGATCTATTTTCAGAAGCAAACTCAAGAGGTAAAGTCGACAAAATACATGACCAAACATTCACAGAGCAATGTCAAATCCTTCATCCTCACAGCTGTAATGTTGTGAAATACATCACTGTAAAAGTCACCACACTTTTATTCAATACTATAGAATAAATGTCTCCGTATGTACTCCAATTTAAATTCTTTGTATTGCCGTTCCATAAGTGAAGTAATTGTGTTCATAAATGGAACATGGATGAATGGTGGCCTAGTTTTTCTATTTCAGACAGTCCTTTCTTTCCATTTTTCATCTTGTCATCCAATGCGATTTTTGGTGGCTGACTGCAACACGAGGTAATTGTTTGTTAGTGAGCTTGTCAAAATAGTAAAGATAGTACAAATGGTTCAGCTAGCATTTTTTTGGCACCTATTATGTTGCATTTATTACTGCACTAACCAGATGCCCATGTCTAATTAGGAGAAAATGAATGGCTGGTACTGTATATGCACTGAGGACATGATTCAAACTCCCCTTTGCATCCAGACTAATGAGAAATGGTTGGTGTCTCCTGTCCACCTGCTCTCCTCCATCAGTCCACAGGTGAGCCATCCACTCTCCCCGCTCCAAATGAGTGTCCGGGAGCAGGTTTGGTGTCTGGGCTCTTGGGTGGGGTGCTGGTGGATGCAGCGCGGGAGGTAATGAGCGCTGGCGTGGTGAAGCGTCCCTTATCGGCGAGTGGCAGGCTCCCCTCTCATGCGCTGACGGTGTGTTGGAGAGGTCACACTGTAGCGCGGCCAAATGGATGGAGCGCACTAGGCCTTTAGCCCTAATTGTGCCTGACGTCCAACAGGCAGCGGCTACAGCGTCCAACCTGACAGAGCTCACACACGGGCACGCTTAAATGGGCCCATCAAAATTCAAGTGGCCACGGCTTAATACAGTCTGAAACCATTAAAAGGGAATTAGCATCCGTCATGTCGTTTCTGGCATGAAATCATTGACAGCAAAGACGAGTGGAAGGAGCGGGGAGGGTGCAGTGAAGACCGCCTCAATGGCTGCAATTCACACATCGTTTAAACATCTTAAATAAAATGCAAATTTTTTTTAAAGATATACTTACATTTCTGGAGGATTTATCAGTCCAACTAAATGGTATATTTGCTATAATTTACAAATACTTACTGAAGCCTTGGACTGGATACTTAATGCGAATGACACTGATGTGGAGGCTGAAAGCTAAAAAGACCAACACAAGTCTCAATTTAGATATAGAACCACATGGCCAAAAGGATATTATGTAACTGAATCTATCAATCAATCAATAAAAGTAAAGACAATCATCAGATTCTTATGAGCAAAACAAAATATTCAAACTGATACCAGGATAACCAAGCTTTGAGACAGAACAGACCTTTGGTGGCCACAGATCCAACCTTTAATAAAGAATGGATCCATTCAATCAACATCCAGCAGCATCACTTCAGTGAGTGACCTTTGGGCAGCAAATTGCATCAATTTGAAGTAAAGGTCGATCCTTATCTAATTTTTTTTCTTTCAGAAAACAAGATTACAGCAAATAAATCTCAATAAACACTGCAAATGCAAGACTTTAGGACATTATATAATATACACTATATACTACAATATTTACTGTGGCACCTGGCCTGCACAGTAATTTCCCTATAATGAATATTCAGGATCTATGCTTTATGTCAGTCACTTTGGCAGACAGGGAAGCAGATGGGCTTCATCATTTTGCCATAATAATAACGCTAATGCATTTGTAAAGTGCCCCAAGATGTGAATATAAATGCAGGTAGTGATCATTTAAAACAAACTCTGTTTTTATTTTCACAGGCTGAAAACACAAGTACATTAGAAGAGACAGTAAAAGTATGTCAATTCAACAGGAATCGTAACACTAAAGTAAAAATCGTTAGTTATATAATTTTTAATATATATGGGAATAGATGCACTTTAGGGGGATGTGCATTCAGGAAATCCAGGCCTTGAGGATGCAACTTTGAACTGTTTGCTTTGAGATGCAGTTATTTATACACTGAAATGTAGTTTAAATGTACTACTTTTGTACAAGTTTTGTATTAGACAGTTTCTGTAGTCTCATTTTCTACGACAACCTCATACACTGCAATAAATGCTTGTGTTCTGAAATGAAAGTTTGCAAATTTCAAAACTACACTTGTATCATCAAAACAAGAATTGTGCCCTGGGATAAATGGGGCAATGCAAAATTATTCATATTTTTGTTGCCTGCTTTGATATCACAATGTTATTCACTTGACAAGATTACAAGAATAAGTTTTTTCTAAAATTTCTAGGACGCGCATGAATTCAGAAATGTGCTGCTGTCTCAAACACAGAGCTCAACATTACTAAGTCCTCATTCTATTTTCTTGAGGCGGGAGACCACAGTATCTCTGCTTTTATTACTTTATGGTTGTTTTGTATAGATTTTGCTACAACTGGAAAAAAAAACTAGGTCAGACCTTTAATATTCATGTTAATAGTAAATCCTATTCCACTCCGAGAGTAGGTAGCGCAATATAAAAAAGTTACAACCTCAATTTCGTCGCCAACACAGAAAGAATGGAAAAGAACATGATATATAGCAATCTAGAGTGGCTTCAAAGGGGAATTCGTGTATTATTTTGTCATAATGTTGTTTTCTTCTGCAGCTGGATGTAATTCAGAGACACAAGCAGAGTGCAATGGAAAACAGAGCGGAGGAAAAGTAACTGAGGCGAACACAGTAAAAATCTGTACAGGAAGGTCACAAGGTAAATGGTGATGATTACCTTTATAACAGAAAATAATTTGGTTCTTTAAGAGGACATATAATGCTTTTTACTACAGTACAGTATATCACATGTGTATGCAGATTTAATATTTTGTTCAATGTAAATTCTAAAACAATCTTCAGACCTGACTCAGACCTGAGCTTATGTGCATGACTGTGGGTTTACATTATTCAAAGGAGCACGAAGTAGAGCCAGGAGCAGGTGTAGGTGCAAACGTGAATTTTATGAACACTAATGTCAGTGCAGGACCACACAGGATTACTCAAACATGCAGGAAAAACTGTGTAGGGCACTTTTATTATACTATTATTATTATATTTAAGTAATAATGAAAGAGCTCCAGAAATTAGCATAGTATGTCTCCTGTAGTGTAATAATTTGACCAAAGAAGTAACTGAAGAAGTAATAGTATCTACAGCTAAGTAATAGTATAGCTCGGATTGGGGATTTTTATCAGCTCATAAACCACATTTCTATTGCACCTATTCAGATTTTCCTTTGCAATTTCTGCGCACATCAGTTATTTTAGAATTTCAATTTACGGAATAAATGAACATCATATATAGAATATATCCCAGCGTGTGAGTGAGTGGGTCACGGCATATCTCTACGGCAATGTCGGAAATGAAATTATAATTTTAAATGTCCCGAGTAGCATGTAAACGGAATCCGATGGAACAGCCACATGAATGAATGGATGTGGGCAGAGGGACGAGGAAATCCAGGCTGGGAGCACAAAAGCAGCGCAGAACATGAGGGAGTGTGCAGGCCATCCTAATGAGAGCCACATTTAGGTCAGTGCTCGGCTTTACCCCTCTGTCTCAATCCCCTGCCTCTCTCTGTTCACCCCACCCCCAGCTCCCCCCTGAGGGCCATCAAAAATTCTGCTCTGGGCTCTGGATGTGAAATTACAGTCATTCAACATGAGGTAAAGGCAAAAAGTAGCATTTTGAGGGCACGCTGAATGTCAGCTTGAATGAGGGTTTGAGGCGTTCGCTAAAGGTGCTGCACTATGTGAGCGATGGGGTCAAAATGACTATTATCACCGCTCACAAAAAGACACTTGTAAACACCTTCCAATGGCTTGTGGCGCAGGACTATAAAAGAGCCAAACCTCTCCACCGCACACTCACATCCGAACAAAGTGACTAGTTTCAGAGTGGGTCATTGTGTTTAACAGCAGGTGGAGAAGGCCAGAAATGTTACAAGGGCAAAATAATAGATAGGTGGGGGACAGTTAGAACATATGCTGAAAAAAAGAACTTCTTCTGGAAAAGAAGGGTGATGTCAAGTCACATTTTTATTGTTATTGTTCTTTATTGTTTTCAGAAATATAAAAACTGTCAGTCGTCAAAACCATATTTATGTTAAGATTGATGATGCAAGATTTGTTAGCATCAGTGGACATTTATTTAAAATATGCTGCATATATGTATTTGTAAGAGGAGTATTGCCTACTAAGAAATATCCGGCCTTGTTATTTAAGCGGCACAGTCACTGAGGTTGTTTGTGGAGTTTGCACGTTTCTCTCTAAGTCTGGGTAGGTTTCCTCTGGGCATTCCACTTTCCCCAATCAACCCAAAACATGCACAGTTTGTAAACTCCTCCAGTTAGTCTTGACCAAGCTTAGCAGCAAGATCAGGGAGATGGGCCTACGGGGACAATTAAGTGAACCTTAACTTTAATGTAATTTAGTTTCAACTAACTTGTAGACTTCAGGGAAGTGGTTTTAACAAAATTTACTATAATCAAAAGTTTGGGGAACATTGCTTTTCAAAGAATCACAGTAATGGCTGAAATGTTGAACACTAAAACTTCAGCGGATTTAAAAAAGTATTGGTTGAGCTTTCTTCCCAAAACACCATAAAGAAACAGTAGATAGTCCAGGCTACAGATTTAACTAGTTCGGAAAGGAAAACTTCTTACATTTCCTATGTGTGGGGAAAGTCTAGCAGTCCCATCATTTCATTTCATCGGACAGGATTGACAGCCAAATATAAGGAAGAACACTGCCCATGCTGTTTTGTCCTTCCACTTCCCGCTGCCGTGAGATGGAAGAGCCAAACAGGACCAAGAAAACAACATACTGCTCGGTGAAGCTATTTTTCCGAATAAAAAGTGAGGAGAGGAAATGGGTATATTTGTCCGTGAATGTACCGTAGGAGGTTGGTGTGGACAGGGCGGCTACATCCATCCTGCTGCTTGCCTCATGCTAGCAATAATAGATGAGCCAGGGAGGACTGGGAACACGCCGAGAGCCCCCTGATTGGCGGTGTGCTGTGCTTTCAATTGCGTGACAGCGACGGAGGATGAAACACAATGGAAAATAAATGTAGAGAATACAATACTTGTGCACTGGACAGACACTCAGCTTTGTGGCAGTTGTGTAAATATAAAACTTTTCTCTATGTGTTTTTCCAAATATATCCAGAAAAATGTCTTAAAACTTTAACCTCTATTACAGCGGATCAAAAGGCTTTTTGTTTTTGTGTTAAATAGGCACGTGCTTGCAGATGTCTTGCAGAGATGTGATTGCTAAGCTACAAGATCTGACAAAATATCAACTCAAGGACGGAGCCAAAACAAAGTACAACAAAGTAGGCAGAATTAATGATTTGAATGTGATTTTGTACCTCTGCCAGTTACACTCATTTTCTTTTTGTGATTTATGGCACAGTTTTTCACCACATGCTGGGACCCTCTCAACAAGCTCCATTCATCCTCCTTTTCACTATGCCGGAGCCCTGCAGGTGTTCTTTTTGAAATCAGACCGAAACCTACAAAACTCATGGAGGCCAGAACATAGCTGAGGAGATGGAAAGGAAAAGTATTAACAAAGTATGAGGAGAAAGCAGCGCTGGCGTTAATGCACAACTCCCTACGTAAGGATGGGAGAGGCTTGGTATAGATTCACACCAAAGCACTTCTAAGTCCTTTCTTAACCTCCCCTTCCTGACCTTTTTGGAGTCCCACTGCAAGAAGAAGTGTAAGAAGAAGAGGCAGTGGTTATACAGTACACTATATGAAGTAATATGGGCTATAACTCCCAACACTAACTCTGCAGGGTTTTACTTAAAGCCTCTAAGTTTAATGGTACATAAAAATGATTCGTAAAAATCTAGAGTTACACTGTACAGCAGGTAAAGTAGTTCATGAGCATATTGCAAATCCTACTCTGGTTACACATCGATCAGCTACTTACAGCCCACATTTTGCATTTAATATAAAACATTTAAAGACTAAACTACTGCTCAGGATTGTGGATTAAAATATTTTCAGTTTCATATGTCTAATGGGAGTACTTCAGGGACTTGCTTTTGCCTTTTCACTTCAAATCTCAATGTCACAGTCTATGGTTAACTGAGCTAAAGAAAATCCACTATGAATTATCATATTTGCTGCATATGAACAACTCTTATCTCATCATAAAATAATGTCTTATGACTAGGCAATATAAAGATATTGATAGTCTTGTTGTTGTGACTTCTAAATGATGAATTCTCTTTCAGATGACGGCCTGAGGGTTGAGCAGGACGGATGCAGGGGCCTGTAAAGCAGCACTCTTCTATTAGTCTCTAGTGAACTCCATTATAATTGTGCTGACTGTTCCCAGACACCAAATCTGACCACAAAAAATTCACTTCAGCTCAATTTTTGTCACCGTAAAGTGCATTCGTGAGCTGAAACATGACTTCTGCGTGCGGGATCTTCTATTTAATCCAGCGCTTGTACCGAACCAAATCCTGACAGACCTAATCCAGGACTAATTATCGGGAACACGAAATTGCCCCGTCACTGCCTCCTTATGGGGACATTTGTAGCACTGTAGGCCTGAACCACGGGCCAGATCAGATGTTGGTGGATTAGAACATAAAATCCGGCGAAATGGAACTGGGAGTTTTTCAAAGTGACTTGGAGAGGCGCTGAGGTGACAAATTAAAACATGTCCTCTGTGTGTTTCTGCAGGATTGTGCGGTGATTTGTTGCCTCGCCCCGAGCTAGTGCTGTGCTCCCCAAAAAACCTGCTAATCCCCCGGGTGCACCGCCGCACGCAGCCGAGCGAAGGAAAACACGAAAAGGTCCCAACCGTGGATAATGTAATAATAACCAGTATCGTGTTACAACTGCTCGACATGTCACGCTTTAGGTCCCGCGTGGCGCCTGCGGATGCCATCATATACTTTCTTTAAATACCGAATCTTCTCCATTACATGTTATTATTATCAGTTGACACATACAAAAAGTTTCAAGGGTACATGCAGAGTTAGAGGTTGCACTTAGCTCTCTGTGGAGGGCAGAGTGACTTATAATTAGCCCCCAGCTGTTCTAAAATACAGTCATTTTGCTCTTTTTTTTCCTCCCTAAATTCTTACAACAGCTTTGTTTGTCATCCAAGCTGCCTGCCATTATAAAAGTTTAATAATGTACGTTTTAAAATATATTTAGTAGAAAGTGACAGATTTTTACTTTCTTTCCTTTTTATATATTTTAGAATTACAGCGATTTTTTATTTTTTTTAAATTTGATATATTGGTTTGTTTATTTAGTCTGAAAATGTTCCCTGGCCAGTGTAAGGTTTAAGTATAGAGGCCTCTAAAACATGTTATTGACTATAATTGAGGTTCTTCTGACCTGTCATTACCGTGGAAAAAAACATCCGCCGGAATAATAAATGCTTCTTCCTGTGGCCGACGTCCACTTGTCGAAACTAGTATAAATAAATAAGGTAAATTGTTTGGTTTTACGTGAATGCGACTCTTTCAGCTGAAGTTGATGTGTCTTGGGGCCATAAGCATAAGCCCCAAAGCCAGCCTCAGCTAACACAGTTCACTCTTATTTACTGTCACTGGTCGGTAGCCAAACATTAATGTCATCCTTAAATCACTTTGAATAATCTAATTAGGATTGGGTCCATTAAATGCCACCAGTGTAAAGTAAAGGCCAACCACGCGGCCCACAGACATGCAGTTTATCACTGTCTGAGGATGAGGCGCTAATTACTCCTGACAAGGTTGAATGTATAAAGTCAAATGATATCATGTAAAAATGTCAGTAGGTACTTTATTATTAATTTGCCAGTTAACATTATAGGTGAAGCTACATTTACAGAGAGATTACTTCATCATTCTATGGCCTTAATAAA